>JAJAGP010006678.1:0-19340 GCA_025084515.1 Ancistrus triradiatus | reverse complement strand
AATCATTTTCCTCAATAAATAAATGACCACGTATAATATTTTTGTCTCATTTGTTTAACTGGGTTCTCTTTATCTACTTTCAGGACTTGTGTGAAAATCTGATGATGTTTTAGGTCATATTTGTGCAAAAATATAGAAAATTCTAAATGGTTCACAAACTTTCAAGCACCACTGTAAACATTTAAATGCAGTCAGAAACAGAAGAAGCTCTAAAGATTGTCTAGCTTCAGCCTCCCTGCCTGAATCTCAAATCCTAGTTTTTCCATGTAGAAGGTTAAAAAGGTTAAAGCGGTCATGTATCACTCAAACTAGCTCTGTCATGAAGAGAGGCAGAAAGAGAAGGAGTGGGATGCTTACTTGGCAAAACACATAAACGAATTAATTATTTAGGCTTAAAGCATCTATTCACTTTCAGGAAACTACATGAATCATAATCAACATTTTGTTACAGGAAAAATGATTTCATGATACTCTATACGGCCAAAATCTGTGGACACACAAAGAATACATCCAAGAACATGGGTATTATTTTGTTTTAGAAGGCAAGAGCAGAAAGTTGTTAAACCTTTATTGTTTGGGAGGGGGAAACCTAGGAATTTTACATACTAAGAGTCACCCATTCTACTGCCACTGTATCTTTGGAGAGTCCATGCCTAAATGGCCATTTTTGATTTTGATTTTGCCTAAATAAAAAAACATTTCAAATGTTTACGTTTACATTTACAGCAGACACCCTTATCCAGAGCGACTTACAACTGATACAATCTTACAATCCAAGCAATTGTGGTTTAAGGGCCTTGCTCAAGGACCCAACAGTGGCAGCTTGGCAGTGTTTCTTAGAAGTTTTCTTCAAAAAATTGGATGTACCTGGCAGCATCCAGTTTTCCCTTCAATCCTGGCCAACACACCAGTCCCGGCTAAAAACTCACAACATAATGTTGCCACCATACAATGTATTTACGGGGCGGCAATTGATTTTCACAAAAGTTAATGATTGGATTTGAGTTCAAAATGTTTGTCTTGGTCTCATATGACCATAACACCTTTTGCCATATGTCATCAGAAGCGCAAACAATACTCAGTGTGGCACTTTGTCAGAACAGCACTCTGACACCCTGCCATATAGGCCAGTTTTGTGTAAGGCTTATGAGATTGTTGTCACACGCACAGTCCAATCAATCTCATCCATAAAGGTAAGTCCTTAAAAGCTGCCACTGACCTCTCCTTAAAAGCTTCCTTGTTCAATATCCCATGGCTTTGTCACTCTTTTTGGAAGGATGGCCCGATCCTTGCAATGTATTGTACAGGACTAAATTATGCCGATATGCTTACTTTTATTCACTTAGTTTCTGTTCTTTGAACTATTACTACAGATGTATTTGACTAGATAAATTAATTTCATTATTACATATATAATCTAAGCCACCCAAGGAGGATGGGTCCCTTTTTGAGTCTTGGTCCTCCCAAGGTTTCTTTCTTATAACATTTAGAGAATTTTTTCTTGCAACTGTCCCCTAGGCTTGCTCAATTTGGGAATGGCCATAGACATTAGAAAATAATCTAAAACTGTAAAGCTGCTTTGAAATAATGCTCCATTGTAAAAAGCGCTATATTTATATATAAAACTGACTTGATTTGACTACTGGTGGTGCCATACACTTTTCACTTCTTAATAATGCACTGAAAGGTAAACTGCAGAATAGTTAAAGCATCCAAAAGCTTTTTTGTAAGCTTCTTCTAACTCGTGCCTTCCCACAACTTTATCCTGGAGCCCTTTTGAGAGTATCCTTCAAACCATGAGGAACTCGTTGCATTACCAACCACTACTAGTAGTGGAATCCTCAACGAATAGCTGGTTTTATTCTGAAGTAATCAAAACCACTGCAATTTGTGTCAGGGTGTGGTTATGTTCTAAGGCTTGGGGTATGTTCTAGATGATGACAGGTGACAAGTTTATAATATTCACTCTAAAGGGGCTCTAAACGGGCTCTAAAGGGGCTCTCAATAACTAATTACATTTTCTGTTTTCTCTCCGAGCTGTGTTCTGGCAGTTCCAGCCCCACACATGATGTTCATCTGCTGTAGCTCCACTCAAGCTGCTTCCGTCATCAGCTCCAGCCCCATCATACTCGGGCCACTTAATGCCGATGTGCATACTTCACATTTTATTCGAACTTTGACTCCATGACTTTAGTTTCGCTCTTAGATTTATCATCTACGCCGCCCAAGGAGGTTGGGTCCCTTTTTGAGTCTTGGTCCTCCCAAGGTTTCTTCCTAGAACAAGGGAGTTTTTCCTTGCCACTGTCGCCCTAGGCTTGCTCAATTTGGGATTGGACGTAGTTATTAGGAGGTAATCTAAACTTGTAAAGTTGCTTTGAGACAATGCTCCATTGTAAAAAGCGCTATATAAATAGATCTGACTTGACTTGACTTGACTAAAGGGGCCGATTACTTATCCAAACCAGCTACTTTGGTAATGAAAATGTAATGATTGGCCGGAATTTATTTAACATTATTTTCACTTCACATCAAACGTTATACTGTGAAAACACAGCTCGGAAAAGTTGCAAAAATTTCATTTACAGGGTGTATTTTGACAAAAGATAAGGGTTCTTGGTATGATGTTTTTCTATAGGTACAAGTGTCTGGTATCATTTTTAGCACAACCTACTTAATATGACCTTATCATGATAAAAATTAAACAATGCATAGTTAACTACATTTGATATATGGCTTCACCTTCATTTCAAGACATTTCTGAGAAAAGTTAGCCACATCGCTCAGAACCACAGCAACTTTATGACATCGTCAGAAAAAAATACAGTTGATCACAACAGTGGTGTCTTTGTGGTTAAGATACTGGACCAGAAGATCCAGGGTTCAAATCCCTCTGCCAAGCTGCCACTGTTGGGGTCATTGAGCAAGACCCTTAACCCACAGTTGCCTGTATTGTAAGACTGTATCAGTTGTAAGTAGCTCGGATAAGGGCATCTGCTGAATGACTAACTGTAACTGTAAAAGTACTAGTGGGATTAGAGACTGTAAAGAGTTAGTAATAAAAATGATTACCCACAAAAAAAACATTCAAGGCAGGTGATGTACAGCATTTTACCTGATGGTTTGCCGTTTCAGAAACCTTAACATCAAGTGAGCCAGACAGGACAGTATACCAACTGGTACCAATATCACCTTGTCGGTACACTACAGTACAGGAAAAAACATAAGCACAAGTTAGGTGTCATGATAGCATGATCTCAACAGACAGGATTCTTCCTGTTTCTGTAGATTCAATTTCGCTTGTATCATTTACTAAAGGAACATTTTCTAAATGTGTATATGTATACGGGTCATGTACCAGAATAAAATTCTTAATAAAAAGTATTATTTTTAAACAAACACCAAAGCTGAGAACCAAAACTGAAGGTTTATTTGTTTTTAAATGACAAGTAAAAAATTATTAATTTTTATCTACCTCACATACAGTGGGGCAAAAAAGTATTTAGTCAGCCACAGATTGTGCAAGTTCTCCGACTTAAAAAGATGAAAGAGGTCTGTAATTTTCATCATAGGTACACTTCAACTATGAGAGACAAAATGAGAAAAAAGAATTCCAGAAAATCACATTGTTAGGATTTTGTTAAATAATTTAATTGTAATTATGGGGGAAAATAAGTATTTGTGGTCAATAACAAAAAGTTCAACCTCAATACTTTGTAACAATAACCTTTGTTGGCAATGACAGAGGTCAACGTTTCCTGTAAGTCCTTCACCAGGTTTGCACACAGTGTAGCTGGTATTTTGGGCCCATTCCTCCATGCGAGATCTCCTCTAGAGCAGTGATGGTTTTGGGGCCAACACGGACTTTTCATTCTAGCTCCCTCCACAAATGTCTATGGGGTTGATGAGGTGTGGAGACTGGCTAGGCCACTCCAGGAACCTGGAAATGCTTTTTACTGAAGCCACTCCTTTGTTGCCCCGAGCAGTGTGTTTTTTTTGGGATCATTGTCATGCTGGAAGACCCAGCCACGTTCCATCTTCAATGCTCTCCTGATGAAAGGAGGTTTTGGCTTAAAATCTCACAATAACTTGGCCCCCGTTCATTGTGTCCCTTAAACAAACAGATCAGTTGTCCTGTCCCCTTTGCATAAAAACAGCCCCAAAGCATGATGTTTTCCCACCGCCCATGCTTCCCAGTAGGTATGGGTGCAACTCAGAATTCTTCTTCCTCCAAACATGTCGATTGAGTTTTTTTACCAAAAGTTTTCTATTTTAGTTTCATCTGACGACATGATATTATCCCAATCCTCTTCTGGATCATCCATAATGCTCTCTGGCAAACTTCAGACGGGCCTGGCACGCCTGGCACTGCAGGATCTGAGCCCCCGTCTCGGCGTAGTGTGTTTACTGATGGTAGCTTCGTTACTTGGTTCCCAGCTCTCTGCAGGTTATTTCATCAGTTCCTCCATGTAGTTCTGCTGATTTTTTGCTCAACCGTGCTCCAGATCATTCTTACCCCACAAGAAGACATCTTGCGTGGAGCCCTAGATCGAGGGAGATTATCAATGGTCTTGTATGTCCTTACAATTGCTCCACAGTTGATTTATTCACACCCAACCTGCTTGCCTATTGTAAAGATTCACTCTTCCCAGCCTGGTGCAGGTCTAACATTTTCTTCCTGGTGTAACGTCGACAGCTCTTGGTCTTGGCATGGTTGAGTTTGAATGTTTGACTGTTTGAAGGCTGTGGACAGGTGTCGATTATATACAGATAACGAGGTCAAAAACAGGTGCCATTAATACAAGGTAACGAGGTGGAGGGACAGAAAGAGCTTCTTGAAGAAGAAAGTTACAGGTCTGTGAGAGCCATATATCTTGCTTGTTTGTGGGTGACCAAAATACTTATTTTTCACCATGATTTTACAATTAATATCTTTTAAAAATCCCTACAATGTTGATTTCCTGGGATTTTTTTTTCTCATTTTGTCTCTCATAGTTGAAGTGTAGCTATGATGAAAATTACAGACCTCTCTCATCTTTCTAAGTAGGAGAACTTGCACAATCAGTGGCTGACTAAATATTTTTTTGCCCCACTGTATACAGGGATTTCGTATCTAATGTCTCCAGAGATGGTGAAATTATTTTATGCTTCTGACATTTTTGCTGTTAACCTGCTTTTGCTGACTGGCAGAGAAGAGGACAGAAAACTGCATATTTAATGATTTTTATTTTTATGTAATTGTTAGATTTTAACACTTGAGTCCTGGTCAGGGTCGGACTAGCAATCCCAATTTGATACACCAAATCTGAACTGACATGTTTGTGGATCAATTACTCCTTCATTAAAAAAACATAACCTATTAATTTGTATTGTTTGTGCTAGGTTAATATTTTAAATGATTAAACAAATTTTTCGAAGTTTTCCCCCATGTTTGTATCAAAGGTCACGCTTTGACCACTTGTGGTCGATATTGACCCCACATGGGGGCATGAGCCCCTGCAGCTCGATCGTGTATGCATCAGCCCTTTCAGGGCATTTAGCGTGCAAGTGGAGACACCTGTTGTTGAGACTATATAAACATACCTTTGGGCTCATACAGTGTCACACCATTGCTATGCATCAGAGCACGCCGCCACGCATGTGCTCGCGCTGCTCCATACCCTGCCACGGCGATTAGCATTCATTTGCTTTGCTTTATCTTTGTTTCAAGGACAGCGGTACGTCTGGGGGTTCCAAGACCTCCAGATGGGGGCAATTATGAGATTGCCCGGTAAGGTAGGGCCTAGAAGCCAGCGTAGGACCAGTTTTATTTTATTTTTGTTTTGTGTTTACTTTCACCGGCCTTTCTCCGGCAGCTTTGAGCCTCGCCCCCGCCTTGTCCCTCTCATGCCGTCGCCTCCTCCTTCGCGATCGGGGAATTTCTGTTTCCCCGGCTCGATCGCGTTTTTAAGAGGACGCAGAGCTTCCGTACAGTTTGTGTGTATTGAAATTCCAGATTCAAGTTTTAATGAATGTAATGTTTACCTGACAGCTAATATTACTTAACAGACTGCTTGTATTTTCAGAATTATTGAAAATATTGAAAAACAGTCAAGATTGTTTAAACCTAGAAGAAACACCTCTAGTAGAAAACTATAAATTCTACATGTATAATTTACCCATATACAATGAAAGTTTTACTTATCTAAGTAGACTTACACTTGCTATGACAATTTAGGACAATTAAATTTCTCTAAAGCGATTAGTTAAGCATTGGCCATGTTCAAACCTGCAGCAGGATCCTAGCATTGAAACCCCAAAGTCAAAAACATTTTGGTCTTTAGTTAGTTCATTTAGGTAGTACACAGAACATAGCATACATGACAAAGCACCTGCTCCAAGTTCACTCCTCCTCTCTGAGGTTTCTGCCTCTTCAGTATTGTCCACATTACCACTTTCACCTTCTTTCAGGTTTTGTTTGTGGGTCAAGTCCAAGCCTTATTCTATAAACACCATTTATTTTCTATCCAGAACATATACAGTGGGGCCAAACGTCTGAGACTACTAGTGAAAAAGTTTCAATTTAGCATTTCTCTAATTTAATACAATGTTTTTCATTAGCCAGCATAACAATTTGAGTTAAAAAGTTGAATCTTTGAAAAATGTGGCTGTAATGATAGTGATCATTTGAGCTGGTCTGGACTCCACAAGTTTGTGCAATTCTGATGATCTATGCTTCACAATATTCCAAAGAACATTATTCCAAGAGCATCTTGTGCTGTAACTGAATGCTTGCCTTTGTGTGTCTTCAAGTGCCACCATACATGCTCTGTGGGGTTTAGGTCAGGTGACTAAAGAAAGGTCCATGACAGGCAGCACTCCTGGATCCACAAGGTTGTCTAGTAGGTGTTACAAAGCTTTGAGATGTGTTTCGGGTCATTATCCTGCTGCAGTATGAATTCTTCTCCACAAAGTTCCAAACAGGCATTTTCATTAGTGGTCGCAGACTTTTGGGCCCCACTCTATGTAGGCCAGCATTAGCTTGTATGCATGTAAACTATAACTCTAATTTAGACACACAAAATAAATAACAATGTGAATTTCTTGAAAATATTAGTTTTCTTTAGTTGTGACTTGTTCAGTGATTTGAGTAAGTTATTGCATTGTAAATTGCAATAACTGACCCAATGCAGCCTTTGTGGTGCAGTGAGCAGGTCGGTCAGTTTACAGATTTAGTTCACCACATCAAGTAGCCCAGGAGAGCCATTTTGTTATTAAATGAATGTCTATTTAAATTATTCTGTATTTATTATATGTCACTTTAGAACAGCAGCCCTTACACTGTGTAAAGCTGAACAGAGCCAAAATTCTAAACGCACAGCTAACTGCTTTAAATATCACAAAATGTTCTATTTAAGGTATGCTTTATATATTCTACCCCATTTTCTTGTGCAGTCATTTTCAATTGAACTGAATAATTAATGTTTTTTTAAATAAATCTAAACTATTTTTTCCTATTCCTTTTATATTACTTATAGTGGGATGTGGTGGCCTAGTGGTTAAGGTACTGGACTATGGATGAGAAGATCCAGGGTTCAAATCCCACCTCTGCCAAGCTGCCACTGTTGGGTCCTTGAGCAAGACCCTTAACCCACAATTGCTTGGAATGTAACAGTTGTAATTGCTAAGATTGGATCAGCTGTAAGTCACTCTGGATAAGGGCATCTGCAATAATTAAGACATGAACCTGCACAGCTAGATAACAACTATAGCCAAGTGTAGCTTATATAAATAGCACACTGTGACCTTTATAAAGATGTTCTGCTAAATGCTTTTCCTATTTTAATAAGATTTTTTAATATAGTTTTGAGAGCTATCTTTGTCGTTGACCTGTTTATGCTTTATTTCTGCATTCACTTGTGTGTATGTGGTGTGACCTACATGTGATGCCTTTCTCCAGGCACTCATAATAGCCACGCAGGCATATCTGCTGGAGCATAGCAGGGTGGAACTTCTTCAGTGCTTTCACACGCTTCAGACGGGCCATGATAATGTCCACATCTTCCCCAGAGCGCTCTTCAGGTCTGTACACACATACAAACACACTATTACTGTTTAAGCACTCTACAGAAGAAGGAGTAACAAATTAGTGATGTACCAATCCCAGTTTTTCTTTTCCGATACCAATTTTGCTAAACCTAAAATCTGGCCATGAGCTAATTCTTAGTACTAATCTCAGCAGTGCTTTTCAATTTTTTAAAAATACTTTATACCTCACCGCTACTAAATATAAACCGCTAATAAAACAACTGTGGCAGACATTCATGCTTGATAACGTAATTTCCTTAAACAATTAAGTTCGCCTGTAATGGGATCCTTCATAATTTCTTGTATGAGCTTTCTGTTCTGTTAATAAAAACAGAAAGTGTTCTTGATGTTTGTCACATTTTGGAATAACGCACATTGAGTGAGAAGTAAACACTGTGCTGATCTGTTTATATGGATTCATCACTATGAACTATAAACTGGATACAGTTCTACAGTAAAGACACCCTAAAGAAAAGAACTGGCAACACCTTATCAAATATCATAGAGTCAAGGACATGGTCAGGCTAAATTATCTTTAAGAAGCAAAGTAGCTTACAAAGGCCTATATTATCATCAATTCAAGCATCGGACAACTCAGCATAGGTCACAGTCTTCCCAGGAACACTGAGCACAAGGCAGGACTACATTATGGATGGAAATCACACAGTGCATCACATACACACTCATATGAGCATTTTCACCTAAAAAGGAAGATGTGATTAATTGAATGACTGGGGTGTACAGGTGCTCCTAACTACAGAGCTCAGTGAGTGTATGTGCCCAACACTAGTGTAATATCATAATTCGATTTAACATGCTTATCTAAATATGCCACCATCAAAAACAAAGGTACACAAGCAATTTCATTAGTGTGTCAATTATACACAACATGGTGCTCCCTGATTTACAATGGGGATACGTTCTGACAAAGCCATCCTAAGCTGAAAGTATTGTAAACCGAGGATTTTAATATATGTTATACATCATAGTGTAGGAAGTAGGAAGATAGGGGAAGGAAACAGGAAGCACTGGAAGATAATAGATAGCATGGCTGGCCAGTGAAGGGATACCCGGTTTGCGCTGGGGATATGTTTAAAAAAACCCATCATAAGTTTGTATGTACATTTTTACATTTACATTTATGTCATTTTGCAGACACCCTTGTCCAGAACGACTTAAAGGACCCAACAGTGGTAACCTGGCAGAGGTGGGTTTTGAACCACTTCTGGTCCATAATCCAGTTCCTTAACCACTAGGTCACCACAGTTCCATGTATAAACCGAGTTGAATGTACTAAACCGAGGAGTTTAACATATACTGTATATATCATTGCATAGCCTACCTTAAACATGTTTAAAACACTTACATTCACATACAATTGGACAAAAGCATTGATAAAAACCCTATTTTATAATAAATGTTGAATTTCTCATGTAATTTACGGAATGATGAGCAAAAAAAAAAAACTGTTAGGGCATTGGCACTGCTGCTCAGCTTAGTCAGCTGGCTGCTGCCTGGATGCTCAGCATCTGTGGAAGACTATCGTACTTGCCCAGGGAAAAAAATCGAAATTCAAAATTCAGACTGCAGTTTCTGCTGAACGTGTATTTATGTGTATTTTCGGATTCCTATCGTAAAGTTGAAAAATCACAAACCAAACCAAACCAGTGTGAAATGGTGAGTCCCTGTATATGCAACCCCTATTTTAAAAATGGCCCTGGATGGGATGTTCATCAAAGGACTGACAGGGGACGCTGTTGCAGCACCGGAGGATTATCTCCCACCCAATCTATTCATACTTTAGGCTATGAAGTGTACTGTTCTTTTTTTGTGTGTTTGTTTGCTTTTGCTTAGCCCTCAAATTAACTATCAACTGCTTCTTCAACAAGATTTAATAAATGAATCCAGTTTGTCTACTTTGTGGCATCATTAGAAAAATAAAAATTGGTTATGCTCTTATTCTTACTACTTACTATTCTGAAGCAAAACGATTTCAGGGATTCTGAGAATATTA
This sequence comes from Ancistrus triradiatus, assembly GCA_025084515.1. Classification (NCBI taxonomy): domain Eukaryota; kingdom Metazoa; phylum Chordata; class Actinopteri; order Siluriformes; family Loricariidae; genus Ancistrus; species Ancistrus triradiatus. The sequence continues at coordinate 9,262 of JAJAGP010006678.1, read as the reverse complement.
TTAGGTCTCTGAATTTAGACAGAGGCTACCAGGTGAGGCCAACCTTAGAAAAATGTAAACAGTCACCCTTTCATCTGTGCCTGAGTGTGTTTGTTAAAGCGGAACTAAAGATCCATTTACTATGTAAACACATCTGGCACACTGCGTCATGTTACCATGAAGACCACACTGTAACCCTGATCACAGAATAATTTCAGTAGGATGCTGTGTTGAGCAGGTGCGCAAAAGTGACTCTTTGAGTTTGCTTTATTGAGCTAAGCTAAGCAGTTAAGTAAGCAAATGTACAGGACCTGGCTAATAACAGAAAGTTATATTGTAACTATATATCTTTTTAAACCTGGGCTTAATTTGCCTCTAAATTGAGCTCTGTGAGCTGAGCTCTTACACTTCCACACAACAAAAATAGTAGAACAAAATTGTAATGCACCCTTTATAGTTTAGTATTTCTCAAATCGATCTTCAAAGCAGCTGGATGTAGCACAGAAGAAAATTACAAACCTTCCACTCTTCTAAATCATGTGATTCAGAAAAAGTTACAGTTACAGTCGTATGAAAAAGTTTGGGCACCCCTGATAATTTTCATGATTTTAGTTTATAAATCATTGGTTGTTCAGATCAGCAACTTGAGTTAAATATATCATATAGCAGATGAACACAGTGATATTTGAGAAGTGAAATGAAGTTTTATAGGATTTACAGAAAAGTGTGCAGTAATTATTCAAACAAAATTAGGCAGGTGCATAAATTTTTGGGCACCCCAAACAGAAAAAATTACATCAATATTTAGTAGATCCTCCTTTTGTAGAAATAACAGCCGCTAAACGCTTCCTACAGCTTCCAGTCTGGATTCTGGTTTGTTTGAAGGTGCTTTGGACCATTCTTCTTTAGAAACATCTCAAGTTCAGTCAGGGTTGATGGTTTTCCGAGCATGGACAGCCCACATTTTTCAGTAATATTCATGTCTGGGGACTGAGATGGCCATTCCTCATGGTTCCTCTGCATGAATGCCTTAGTAGATTTTGAGCAGGGTTTGGGGTCGTTGGCCTCGGTTGCAACTTTTATCACTAATTCTTGAACATTGTTCTCAAGAATCTGGAAATATTAACTGGAATCCATGCGACCCTCAACTTTAACAAGATTCCTAGTACTGCACTGGCCACACAGTCCCACAGCATGATGGAACCACCACCAAATTTTACTGTGGGTAGCAAGTGTTTTGTCTTGGGATGCTGTGTTCTTTTCCGCTCCTTGTTATGTCCAAATAACTCAATTTTAGTTTCATCAGTACACAGCACTTTATTCCAAAATGAAAGCTGGCTTGTCCAAATGTGCTGGTAGCACACCTCAAGTGACTCTGTTTGTGGCGTGTCTGCAGAAAAGGCTTCTTCTGCATTACTCTCCCATACAGCCTCTCCTTGTGCAAAGTGCGCTGTATAGTTGAACGATGAACAGTGACACACCATCTGCAGCAAGATGAGGTTGTTAGGTCTTTGGAGGTGGTCTGTGTGGCTTGACTATGACTGTTTCTCACCCCTCCTTCGCCTCTGCCTATCTGAGATTTTTCTTTGGTCTGCCACTTCGGGAGTTCCTTAACTAGAACTGTGCCTGTGGTCTTCCATTGCCTCACTATGTTCCTCACAGTGGGAAACTGACAGCTGAAATCTCTGAGAGAGCTTTTCCCTTTCCCTGAACCATGATGTTGAACAGCCTTTGTTTTCAGGCCATTTGAGAGTTGTTTTGAGGCTCCCATGTTGCCACTCTTCAGAGAAGATACAAAGAGGAGAAAAACTTCCAATTGGCCACCTTAACACTTTCTCATAGTTGGATTCACTTGTGTATGTAGATCAAGGGTCAATGAGCTTACAAAACAAATTTTGTGTTCTCATAATTAGTGCTAAAGGTATTCAAATGACAAGGGTGCCCAAATTTATGCACCTGCCTAATTTTTTGAATAATTACTGCACCACTTTCTGTAAAACCTATAAACTTATATTTTACTTCTCAAATATCACGGTGTTCATCTGCTATATGATATATTTACCTGAAATTGCTGAGCTGGACAACCAATGATTTATAAAGAAAAATCATGAAAATTATCAGGGGTGCCCAAACTTTTTCATACGACTGTAACTGTTGAAGTCAAGACAGGCTCTGGATGACCACTCAGACTAGTCACGTATGCAAAGCAAAACACATGTTACAAAACAGTCTCTGCAGGAAACAAAATTACATTTCTGCATGTTTTTGAAGCATTATTATGGTTTGCTGAAATCAAAATATTGAAAAAAAGAACAACTCAGCATGCTCAAGAGACTGGGTAACCTTTAAAGTAATATTTAAGAGAAATCAGGTTCCAGTTTTTCCCCGCTAACCTTGTCAGGGACTTTTAGAGAATATCTCCAAATTCTATGGGTGCAGTTAAAGGTGCTCCCTGAAGGGGATTCCAGTCCTTCATATGGCTCTGTAACCACACCCCAGACCTTTACTTTGCAAACCCACATTAGTGTTCGAGAAAAGGTGCTCGGGAAGTGCTGTTTCCAGCAGTATGGCATTTACCTCTGAGCCATAGGAGTTGCAGTTCATATTTATAAATACTAAAATCACAGACTGTAAAACCTAGGTTTAAATATGTCAATACAATGTTCAATTGTAGCTTCACCATATTTTAAATTTAAAAAAATGAAAGCATTCCATTTTTATTTCTGAAGAATAGCAATTCAAAATAGTGTACTTTTCTTGAATAAAAAAAAAAGTTAAACAAAACAAATCTTTAGTCTGTTGCAATTAAAATAGATTGGGGGTTTTAAATAATGCAGCAAAAAGTGTGCTATTGTAACGGTGTCACGCTTTAGACAAGGAGGGGCAAGAGAAACACATGTACGTGCGAGTGTGCAAGGTTTATTTACAGTGAACATAGCGGGAAACACAGTACAAACTGACCAGCTAGGTGAATACAAAGACAGGTGCTACAAACTAAAGACACAACAATGCTAATACGAGCAACAGTGCTAACACCAACAGTTAACAAACAAGGCAATAACACGCGATGCTACACAAACAACAGGCTAACATGCTAATGCTAAGGGAAGGCTAAACACAGAGGAAAGCCCAACTAAAGTACACACCAGGCTACCAAGAAACCGCGGGCGAGTTGCTGGCGATCGGTGCCGCTGTGGAGCTGCTGCCGAGCGGTGATGGCATCAAGCTGTTGGCGTGCGGTGTCGCCAACTGGCGCCTGGCGGGCGGTGTCGGCGAGGGACACTTGGAAGGCGGTGTCGCTGTGACTGTCTCTAGAGCAAGCGGCATGACTATTTCTGGAGCGGCAGCGTGACTGTCTCTGGAGCAGGTGTCGGCGTGACTGACTCTGGACACGAACTCTGGGGGCATCGCTGCATCGGACTCTGGGGGCATTGCTGCTTCTGACTCCCGCATCAGGCTGGTGCAACGACCCAAGACCCAGCAACTACAAGTTCCTGGTCAATCACAGAGTTTATCGCTCCCAGAACATCCAGTAACCCCAGAATGGGCCTCTCCGCCTCTGACCCATCTGCTATATGCATGGCAAATTTCACTGCCTCCTTGGCAGCACACAGACCCCCTGGAGTGCCCCGCTGGGCCTCTGCCATGGCCAGGGAAACTGGGGTCAGCAGTGAGCATGCAGGTGTCCTTGTAGAGCTGGTAAGCACTAAATCTGAAAATCACTGACCTCCGCAAATAGCTGGTGAGCAGAGGATCCAGCATTGTAGGTTAATTGCTGACAAGCTGTGGCACAGGCTAGTGTGCGGTGGCGACGACATCAGGCTAGCGAGTGGTGGCAACAATTTGGGGCTTGCAATTGGAGGTGCCGACATGGTGCTAGTGAGCGTGGCCTCCGCCGTTGAGCTAGCAAGCGTGGCATCTGCTGTCAAGCTAGCAAGCGTGGCGCGCCGCTTCCTCCTGTGCTTTTTGGCCGGACAGGAGAGCACCGGGTTAAGACTCCTGAAGGTGATGGCCAGATAGGCAACCTCCAATTCAGAGTTCATACAACACAAGGTTAAGGGAGGCTGATACTTCCACTTGAGGTAGTCCTCCAGATACTTCTCATCTGAAGAGCCTGACCACATAAGGAACACTCGCTACATCTATGTTTCATTCTGGCTTTCTGTCACGCTTTAGACAAGGAGGGGCAAGAGGAACAGATGTACGTGCAAGTGTGCAAGGTTTATTTACAGTGAACATAGGGAAACACAGTACAAACAGACCAGCTAGGTGAAATAAAAACACAGGTGCTGCAAACTAAAGACACAACAATGCTAATACAAGCAATAGTGCTAACATCAACAGCTAACAAACAAGACAATAACACATGGTGCTACACAAACAATAAGCTATCATGCTAATGCTAAGGGAAGGGCTACACACAGAGGAAAAATTAACTAGAACATTCAGTAAGCTACCAAGAAACCATACACTCAAATGCAAAATGAAGAACCAGTCATACAATGCAGTAGGGAAATACAGAAACCAGACCAAAGAGAACAGGAGCCAAGATCAACCAGAGAAGTGAAGAAGCCAGACAAGGAACTGAACAGAAAGGAGAGTGTTTATAGAAAAGGTGCAGCAGATGGGAACAGCCCCATCTGCTGTGGAAAGAGAGAAAAGGTGACAGAGGGAGTCAAAACAGAGTGATGCTGCGTTTCAGCTTGCATCATCAAGACAAACAGTTTCACCATATTTAAATAACTATCCGTTATCTTAAATTGAAAATTAAAGTAAACAAACAAACAACCTCAATGAACCTTTAGACATCCTCAATCTCAAATTCATTAGTTTATCATGTTTCCAATTGCATAACAGAAGTATGGGAGCATACCATATTATAGCACACTCTGGTGTTCAAAAATTGCAATGTAGTGTGTCAGGTGCATTGTTAAAACCTTATTGTCTTGCCTTGAACCATTCCCCTTACCTTCCATTTTAATTGCATTTTGGACAGTTGAAATTACAAGATAATAATGTATAGTTTTACAGTCATCATCTACATCGTGAGAGTCAGTCATCTTCTTTTTCAGGCCCTCAGTCAGCTGTTCAAAGGACCCAATTGCTGTTAAGTGTAGGCAAAATAAAATCAGAGGATTATAGGGTCACAACATTTATTAAGCTCTGGAATTGGATTGAGGTCTAGCTAGCCAAAGTTCTGAAAAGTCGTCATTACAGTCAGCTCCCTGCAACGGTTAAGTTCTTGTTAGTTAGAAAGTCAGGAAAATGTATAATTTATCCAGTGATGTCTAAACTTTCCTCTAGACTGTAAGTGGCATCAAATTACAACAGAGGTTGAGCATTTTAGCCAGAAAGTCTACTCTGTGAAATGTGATCTGCAGAAGTAATGAAATACAAAACTCTCGATAATCTGTGGGGGTGACCAGAGTTACACGCCCAGCTATTTTCAGCTCTTTAATAAGTCATCAATTGACCATACTTCAAATAGCTGATAGAACAGTTGAAACTTCGACTACTCTTCTGAAGTTTTCAGTGCTGAAAGGTTTGATCTGGTCTTTCCACACCAGTCATGTTTCTGCAGTGGATAATGAACTTAGTTGAATCACACAGCTAAGAACAGAGTCACAATGAACTTATACCATGCCTGTTCTGAGCAGTCATGGCTGGAATATTATGCAATGCCTAGTTTGGTTAAACTTCAACTAGATCATGTTGACATTACATTCTGAACGTATGGATTTCTAACTGTACTTGTTTCTAAAAATAGATGAACTTTCATAGGGCAGATAAGCCTCCAGATAACCTCGAAACCTACACAATGAACAAATTTGCAGGCACCCTCACAGTCCCTTCAATATCTGAATCAAACTCCCCTGATCATATGTCCTCATTCTTTTTTTTTACTACAAAATTCTTGGTTGCATTCCTGGTTAGATCCTGCCTGCGTAGAGTTGCATGTCCTCCCCGTGTCCACCTGGCTTTACTCCGGGTGCTCCTGTTTCATCCCATGTCCAAAGACCTGCATTAGGTTTGATTGAAATTGGATTGATTTGAGTATGTATGACTAGTTTTTATATAACCTTGAATATCAATGTAACCTTGTGTCTGTCATTATATAGCCATTGATGCTGAAAGGCATGTTAAATAAACAAAATAACAACATATAGGACTTTTGTCACCCCCTTTTCCTCTACTGGGTCATGAGATGGACTTATCCGCCAGCACAAGTGCAAGGAGGGAACCAATACTGGACAAGGTGCCAGCGCAGAGCACATGCGTGCACAGACACACTCATTCTCACTTGGACACTTGGACCCACACAGTCATGCGGTCAACATGCAACCTCCACACATACAGTGGGGGGAAAAAAGTCAGCCACTGATTGTGCAAGTTCTCCTACTTAGAAAGATGAGAGAGGTCTGTAATTTTCATCATAGCTACACTTGAGACAAAATGAGAAAAAAAATCCAGAAAATCACATTTTAAAGAATTTAAATGTAAATTATAGTGGAAAATAAGTATTTGGTCAATAAGAAAAAGTCAACTCAATACTTTGTAACATAACCTTTGTTGGCAATGACAGAGGTCAAACATTTCCTGAAAGTCTTCACCAGGTTTGCACACACTGTAGCTGGTATTTTGGCCCATTCCTCCATGCAGATCTCCTCTAGAGCAATGATGTTTTGGGGCTGTCGCTGGGCAACACGGACTTTCAACTCCCTCCACAAATTTTCTATGGGGTTGAGGTCTGGAGACTGGCTAGGCCACTCCAGGACCTTGAAATGCTTTTTACGGAGCCACTCCTCTGTTGCCCAAGCGGTGTGTTTTGGATCATTGTCATGCTGGAAGACCCAGCCACATTCCATCTTCAATGCTCTCACTGATGGAATGAGGTTTTGGCTTAAAATCTCACGATACATGGCCCCGTTCATTCTTCCCTTAACACGGATCAGTCGTCCTGTCCCTCTTGCAGAAAAACACCCAAAGCATGATGTTTCCACCCCCATGCTTCACAGTAGGTTTAACGTTCTTGGAATGCAACTCAGCATTCTTCTTCCTCCAAACATGACGAGTTGAGTTTTTACCAAAAAGTTCTATTTTGGTTTCATCTTACCACATGATATTCTCCCAAACCTCTTCTGGATCATCCATATGCTCTCTGGCAAACTTCAGATGGGCCTGGACATGTACTGGCTTAAGCAGGGGGACACGCCTGGCACTGCAGGATCCGAGTCCCTCTCAGTGTAGTGTGTTACTGATGGTAGCCTTTGTTACTTTGGTCCCAGCTCTCTGCAGGTCATTCGTCAGGTCCCTCCGTGTAGTTCTGGGATTTTTCTCACGGTTCTCATGACCATTTTAACCCCACAAGATGACATCTTGCGTGGGGCCCCAGATCGAGGGAGATTATCAATGGTCTGGTATGTCTTCAATTTTCTTAAAATTGCTCCCACAGTTGATTGATTCACACCAACCTGTTTGCTTATTGTAGATTCACTCTTCCCAGCCTGGTGCAGGTCTACAATTTTCTTCCTGGTGTACTTTGACAGCTCTTTGCTCTAGGCCATGGTTGAGTTTGGAGTCTGACTGTTTGAGGCTGTGGACAGGTGTCTTTTATACAGATAACGAGGTCAAACAGGTGCCATTAATACAGGTAACGAGTGGAGGACAGAAGAGCTTACAGAAGAAGAAGAAGTTACAGGTCTGTGAGAGCCAGACATCTTGCTTGTTTGTGTGTGACCAAATACTTATTTTACCATGATTTTACAATTACATTTTTTTTTAATTCTACAATGTGATTTCCTGGATTTTTTTTTCTCATTTTGTCTCTCATAGCTGAAGTGTACCGTATTTTTCGGACCATAAGGCGCACTTAAAATCCTTTAACTTTCTCAAAAATCGACAGTGCGCCTTAAAATGCGGTGCATCTAATGTATGAATTAATTCTGGTTGTGCTTTCTGACCTAGAACCGATTGTAGATGGTACACGGCGCTCATAAATCTGTCAAAATGTTTTAGCACGGCCTTGGTAAATTACGAAGCAACCGTAGTGCGCAGCATCACGGAGTAATACGGTATGTGCTTCAGCATTAGGGTACGTGCATTCATTCATTAATTTTGAAAGCGGATTTCAAACACAACGCTATCAGTCACGCAGTACAACATGGACATAGGGCAGCTGCGAAAGAATTCAACATTAACGAATCAATGATACGGAAGTGGAGGAAGCAAGAAGACGCCCTGCGCCAGGTAAAGACCAAACTGAGCTTCCGAGGGAACTTAAGAGTTTTGTTTCATTTCAAGCGTCTTATAACCCGGTGCGCTTTATGTATGAAAATAGACCCGTTAGCAGCCGATTGTTGATATTGCGTCTTATAATCCGGTGCGCTTTATGGTCCGAAAAATATGGTACCTATGATGGCAATTACAGATCTCTCTCATCTTTCTAAGTAAGAGAACTTGCACAATCAGTGGCTGACTAAATACTTTTTTTCCCCACTGTAGTCAAAACATGTTAAAAATTATTACAGTTCTCTGCCTTGCAATCAGAAATGTATCTATGTTTGAGTAGGAAATGTAGCATTTTGGCACTGCACTCAGTGATATGGCAAATGTGCTTGAACATCCACATCTATCTCAGAGTAAGTACAGCTGTAATAATGGGCATATATTGATTTACTGAGAGAAATACTTAATAACACTTAATGGATGATTCGTCCCACGAAACAGACAGGTCAGAACTCATTACTAGTGAGGTCTGTGTCTTCCATAAGCATATTATGAAAGATACAGGAGTAATTATGTAATTTGAAATGTCTGAGCAGCCAAAGTTTACCTCTACACAGAGAATAAGGAATAATGGATAGCATGTTTTGTGTACAGTGGTGCTTGAAAGTTTGTGAACCCTTTAGAATTTTCCATATTTCTGCATAAATATGATTTAAAACATCATCAGATTTTCAGAAATCCTAAAAGTAGATAAAGAGAACCCAGTTAAACAAATTAGACAAAAATATTATACTTGGTCATTTATTTATTGAGGAAAATGATCCAATATTACATATTAGTGAGTGGCAAAAGTATGTAAACCTTTGCTTTCAGTATCTGGTGTGACCCCCCTGTGCAGCAATAACTGCAACTAAACGTTTCCTGTAACTGTTGATCAGTCCTGCACACCGGCTTGGAGGAATTTTAGCCCATTCCTCCATACAGAACAGCTTCAGCTCTGGGATGTTGGTGGGTTTCCTCACATTAACTGCTCACTTCAGGTCCTTCCACAACATTT
>JAJAGP010006677.1:0-19340 GCA_025084515.1 Ancistrus triradiatus | reverse complement strand
TTTGACAAAAGCTGATCTATTTAGTTCAATATTGAAAGAATGGGGTTTGCTGTCACCAAGTACAAAATTCCTTTGACAAACTTCTTTATACAGGCTGCCAACCTCTGCACTGACACTGATGGAATTTTCAGTCTTTGGTTTAGATGGATAACCCCTACCCCCAGAATGAATTCATCATAGTTAGGCCTGAAAGCTGTCTCGTTGCCAGTGTGCACATTTCAGTACCCACTGGCACATGAAGAAAATTTACAATAACCAGGAACTATCGTTGAAACACATGCAGTACAAGAATTATGACGGGAACATCTGTGGAGATCTATTATTGTTACTGCAAATAGAAATGCAGCTCGGATACGCAACGTACCATTGTTTCCTTTGAGAATGGGTTAGATATGGTTTTTTTTTTTTTAATTAAAAAGAACTGTTGCATAACTCAGCCCAAGCTAAATAGTTCTGCATCCTCGTCATCTAAGATTCAGACTGAAGACAATAACGGGCAAAGAAGGTGATTTTGATACAGATGATTCCAAGAATAACTGATAATAACTGCCAACAATAATGACAGCACTTCTTTTGGTCAACAAATCAAACAAGTCATTAATGACAGACACCTTGAAGATCTGGTGGGCCTGAAAAAAATCATGGAAGGAATTTAAGGATGATGCTGAGAATTTTCCTGGCAACTACAGATCACCCAGCTACACTGAGCTGAATGATAACATGCTTAAAGCATACAAAACATGAAGTGCAACGTGTCATTGAAAATTTTTCTCCATTCTTCCCTTAAACTTGGTTGAAGAACATGGTGAAAGGTTCCACCAGGACATGGCTCCAATGGAAATGTGGAATCAGGGTAATTGGAATTTATCAATGCTGGCTGCCTATTGTTGGAAACTGACACGAGAGGAAGCAGATGCTGAGTACAAATGAAAATCAGCTGCAAAATACAATGTGTCAGCATCAGTATACAATTAAACATAACGGGAGTTAATGCGATTAATACAAATTTATTTTAATGTTTCTACAAATTACTACATGCTACAGCAAAGTTGGGATGTGAATTACTCAAATGTGAATTGATTTCTGGTCTTGTCTTACATAAAAAATTGATTAACTGTTTTATACCCAACAGTGGCAGCTTGGCAGAGGTGGGATTTGAACCCTGAACCTTCCGCTCCATAGTCCAGTCCCTTAACCACTAGGCCACCACAGTTCACTAGGCTAGCTTGTGCCCTTTGAATTCCGGGATTGCCTCTGACTCTGACACCCAGCCTAAGCAGGTGACAGTGTGGAGGGAAGAAAACTTTTGGGCACCTTGCCAGATAATACAAGTCACCATAACAGAAATCTAAGCTCCTAATAAACCCAACACACAGTGCTGTGTAACCCAAATAAACGCCTGCTGCTAGGACTTTGATCATAGAAAGCTTTGAAGGTTGAAATGAACATAAACTCCCATCTTTTTAAGATGATGCAAAGCAAGAGGTTTCCAAATCACCCCAACATGAGCTGGGAGAAAATCCGAACCACATCAACATCAGCGAGCCAACAGGCAACTGATCAGAAGAATCAACAGCAGGTCCCAAAACATTTCCCGAAGCACTCAGGCAATAAATTCTGGTGTTTGTTCTAAACCACAAAGTTATCTTAGCATTACGCTCTTAGTCAGACAGACTCAGGTTGTGGCAATCCTGTAGAGAAATTTATAAGGTGCATACCTAGCAGGAAGCTTTCCTAATTATGAATCCTGGGAATGGAAATTTCGTTGGAATGCTTGAACCGATGCCTTATTCCTCTGTCAGATCCCAGGTCATTAACAAAATACGTAAGGATATACCAGTAGCCATGTTTATCCAGCTTCAGTCTGATTAATAGACTCATTTTGGACTAATTTTATAGAGCAGACAGGGGTTGTGTCTCACACTTTCACACTCCACTCTGCATGCTTCATGACATTAGTCAGAACTTTTGTTTGTAAAATAGCACAGATGTTTGTTTGTTTGCTTACTTATTTATTCGTATGATGTCACATCGGCAGCAACGATGATTAGTTTTGACAGAAACGAGGTTCTAACAGTACTTCTGGGCAGTGTTAATTTTGTTGACGAATGATTTTCGTCATAGTTTTCATCAACGACTCTTTTTTCCTAACGAAAACAAGATGATGACTACAAAAAAATGACAAAAACTAGGACAAAATGAGTTGAAATTTTTGTCAACAAATAAAAACGAGTCAAATGTTTGGCAGAGAAGACATCCAAAAAAAGATCCAATCATCACTGGAGTGTATGTGGAAAGGCGGGATGAGTTGGGTAATGCAATTAGTAATACAATGTGATCTACTGTATTTTCTGTATTTGCTTAAAAATAATGACAAAGAGACATTTTGTGGGTCATTTGTATCCGTAAGCAGAAGCTTACCCTTGGCACTGAGTGAGTGAATGTAACAGCCCCTTATAACATCAATGTCTACAGACGTCCCTGGACATTACATAAAAAAGTGTCATTTTTGCAATCCATGAATTAAATATGTCAAGCTGTGTGATTACCTCTTTAGTTCACTTATTTATTGCTTCATTCGGGCTCCTGTCCCATTTCAAATGAGCATATCTTTAAACCCGATCGCATTCAGCTACAGGAAAATGCCCGCAGGTCAAAATTTAACAAGCGTTAAATTTTCCACTGGCATCAGTATGGAAGCTGTCAGAGGTCCACTGAACTGTTAGATCACTAAAATCACTCTGTTCCAACACGGAAGATGTTTAACACTGCTAAGAAATACCGTCAGGCTTTTTCGAAAGTTTTGTTTGGCATTGGTACAGACAGTGTGTGTATCCAGACTCCCCAAGGGTACACTTAACACTTACAGAGCAAGCATGCTCATTGATATCGACGTTCTAAGAAGGATTATTTAGTCAGATCAATGAAAACTATGCTACGCAATGAAAACCTTTATGCTATTATGTTTTCCCTTTTAGAAACACACAAGACTTAGCAGGTATGGGGCATTGTGAAAGATAGGACAATTACACAATAAAGCAACTCAGGTTTGAATCCTGGCAATGCATGTGGAAAACAGTTACTTGTGCCTGAAGGAGGGGAGGACAGTTGGGAGATCACCCCACAGGACCTCAATAGCAACCAATACCCAGCCTCTACTCATGACTGTGCCCTGTGTTCCCCTGGGATATTCACCAGACCCCTGCAACCCTTACCAGGTAAGAGATGGGCCCGATCCTATGTATATCGGTATCGGATCCAATATTGACGTAATTCAGTCATCGGATATCAGACGGACAGGGCCGATCCATTTAACAACCCATATTCCATTCCACATCTTACCATGAGCACATGGCAACTTCAGTCTGCAACTGAGTGAGCAAATAGTATTAGCTGTGGGTTTAACTAAAATGTCATTTCTTAACAGGTAACTTGTAGGTTCCTATTAACCCATTTTACGCGGCCACGATTAGTGCAAAAATACGTCCTGCCAGGACCCACGTGTCATGTGATCACATGCGTCAACACGTAGTTTTGTTTTGGTACACTCCGCTATAGCATTAGAGGAAAATTGGAGCTCAAAAGCTCTCAAAATTTCAGCTCCACTTTCAGAGAATAGTTTTCAGACAGCTGAGTTAGCCGGTTGTTTAGTCATTTTATCGAATAAAATGAGTAACATGAACAAAGCTTTACGTGGCTTCCCAGAAGTTGAATCTGTTCATCTGGACATAAGGTTTTGTGGTAGAACACCTTACCTGGATTATTGAGCATGCATCAAGACATTTACGTGGCTTGCTCTACTCAAACAATGACCTAGGAAAACCAAACTTCTCTCAGTTGCTACTATTGATAAGTCATCTCTGCTGCTAAAACAATGAACCTGTGATCCAAAAGGAAAGTAATCATTTTTACCATTTAAACCAGTTTTACTTATCATGCTAATGATTTCAGCAGTAGCGAGTACTTACGATCAGTAATTAAGAGAAGTTTGGTTTTCCTAGGCCACTACTTTAGAACATCAAGCCAGTTTTAATATTTTCACTTATAACAGGTCTTAATGGGAAGAAAAAAGCTTAATGTAAAGGGATTACTTTTTCTATTGAAATATAAAAAATATATATTCTTTATACCTAAACAGTTGGCCCATTTTGGAATCGAAAATTAGAATCGATAAGAATCAAGAAGAATCAGAATCAGAATCGGAAAAAAAGCAAACGATACCCAACCCTACACAGTACCAACAATTATAGTCAGAATATTAATGTTAAAAAAACCCTCCTGTATCTGAATCAGTACCGGTATTGGCAATTGCACTCAAATCGGAAGTGAAAAGAATGTGGCTCGGCCCATTACTAGTTAATATGTGAAAAAGTTCTAAAAATAATAAGTGCAATTTGTCATACGATGGCATTTTGGGTTGTTTGCCAACCACAGGCCCATGCCAGAGGAACTCTGAGGTGTGGTGAAATTCAAGAACAGGAACAGACCAAACAGAGACCACATTTACTCTGCTGCTGAACTCCACTGGTTTGTATCACATGGCAAGGTTTCAGCTGTATCCCCTTGCCATCTCCGTGGGATAGATCGTTCTGTTCTACTAGATTCAAAGTCCCAGTTCTGTCTGTGATTCATCTCTTCTTGTCCCCGAGTCTCCTGAGTGGTTTCCAAGTAGGGCTGGGTATCACCACTGATATCCTGAATCGAATCGATTCCGATTCACAGCAACCCATTCCGATTTGATTTCCGATATGACTCAATAACAATTCAGTTGGGGATATTTCAGTTATAATACCAGTTGTGTTTGGATGTGAAAAGAGATTTTTAGAGAACTCCCAATGTAATTGTACAAAGAACACTCAGCCTACCATTATTAAAAATATTAGTGTTTACATGAAGAATCAACCCTTCTTCATTTGGAATGGCCATTTCACTCAATTGTTTACATCTGGGTAAAACATAACATGGTTCCAAAACATTAATAAGGCTTCAGAAGCCATCGTTTTCAGCTATGGTGTATGTTCGTGTATTTCTCATATGAAATGTTACCAGAAGCTCAGCTTTTTTTTGGCACAGGGAGAACTTGAAGGTAATATAATCGCAAATGGCTTCTCTAGTGCAGGTTGTTTGGGCAGTGCTTCCTCTGCTTCAAAACTTTATGAAATGAAATCGCAAAACTCTGCATTTGAAATGACAGCTGGAGAGCGACAGAAAAGTGGAAAGCAATGACTCCCAAGGTAGAAGGAGAAGAGAGAAGGTATATTAACTATAGATAAGTTTACAGGGTTTTTACAGTTGATTAGAACATTCACAATGTAAAGTAACCAGCACTTCATGACTCTGAGCAATGTTCAGTTCATCATTAAATTAAAGCCATGACTGAGACCACAGAAAGCCAGAGAGGTTGCTGCCACTGCTGAGAACAATCCTAGAAGAAACTCTGATGGTGTCTGGCATTTTTTGAATATCAGGGTGCTGTCTCGCTAAATGGTTTCTCAGATTTGTCGTATTCACACAATAATTCACCTCCATGTCTAAGGCTTACATCCAGCTTTGCTTTATCCGGCTTTTCTGTTAAATTCTGGGTTTTGAATACAAAATGTAACCAGTCATCTGCTTTCAGGTGCTCGGGCGCCTTCACTTGAACTCCAGCCATGCTTAATTGCTACAGGCTAGATTTCAATTAAAGATTTGCGCAGACACGTGGAAAACAGGCTCATTTAAAAGATCTCATGTATATATGAATCAGTATCGGGTCATTATTTTTTTAAACCCACCCCTGATTCCGAGTCTCCAAGTTCCTTGAGTTTTAAGGATTGGTTTTGTGGTGTGCAAATTGACCAGGGATGCCCCAGTTGTGACACAAGCACATGCAAAATGCAATAGTGCTTGTGCCTAGGGTGTAAATACTGTTTAATAATTCTACTAAATAAGCTGTTTGTGGAGTCAGAACGGGCTTACATTGCCCTTGTTGTCCACCGCCACCACCATGGCACCTGGCATGGTCTGAATTCTCTTCCTATGATGTCAGGGCATTTTGGGTAATGGAAACAGGACCAATGAGCTCACTGTCTAATCAAGCTATCGAAAACCCATCAGGGAACCATTACACATTCCGCAATTGTTTATATAATTGCAACGATGGAACAAACATAGGAATCTTAAACATGCGTTACACTGCCCGTAAAAAAGCTAGGTGTTTCTCTCTTTGCCTTTGTTGCACCATTGTGCCAGTGATGTAATACTCATGAGGCAATTGCTTTAAACAGTTTTTGGTCTCAGTTCATTTTCTTGTTGGATAGACAGTCTCAGCATTTGATCCTTCACGAATTCCGCTGACTTGGCACAACGTCAGATTTACGCAATTTTCCACTTATACGTAGTAAAGTCGGGTCTGGCTTCCAAAATTTGCTTATTTGGATTTGCACGCTAATGTTGCTAACGAGTAATAACACCCTTTCTCACTCAGAATGTTTCCTTCAAATATATGACTAAATGCAGTGAGGTCCAAAGACTTGCCAGTGTGGTGTATGGTATGTTATGTTTTAATCTATAAACATGAACAAAAACTTTAACTTGTTGACTGGCATTCATCAACCAGAATGATGTTTTCGGTCTAAAAGAGCTGGCGTTTTAAGATGCAAATATATTTATGTTCACAGCTTTTAGCAGACACTCTTATCCAGAGCAGCTGTTACACTGGTCTTACTCAGTGGCCCAATTTGGCAGTGCTGAGACTTGAAACCTGGACCTTCTGGTCTATAGTAAAGTCCCTTAACCGTTGTGTCACCACAGTCACTGGGGGACCCTTAATAATATGTCTTTTTTAGCCCGTAGTTAGCAGGGCACTGTAAACTACCATGAGCTCACCAGACAAAAGAGTAATTACATTCAATTCATTGCTGATACTCTCAGAGAAGATCTCCGCTATTTTTTTTTTTTTTACATCTAAAGTACTGTGTTCTTAGTGCAAGGAAGTCCCCATGGGTCCTAAGGGTTAGTTCATAAGAGCCAGCCGAAAGCAAAACAAGAATTCAATGCTCCAGAACACCGGTTGTAAGGAAATATTTTGCTCTTACTTTTTAATTTCAATCCACTACTCACTAAATTACTTGAGATTATACAACACTTTATTATAAAATACTCACTATGAAATCATTACTTATAATATCCTTTCCATATCTCCGCTATGATACAGCATAGACCACTCTACCAAACACTCATTAAACTACATTTAACTTATGATGGATATGTCTGAAAATATCCTCGTCATAAATCAGGGAGCACCTGCTCAATACAGCTCTATCGGTGCATATAATGCCTTATACAGTATGGATCTTCTGGGGGTCAGGAACAGATTCATGTGCCCTGTACTTGTGGTTCTCGGCAAGCCTTGTGGTGCGAATTAATGATGAGAACCGAGGTACCATTGTATATATGCTCTCACCAGCCATTTATTAGGTACACCTTGCCAGTACCGGGTTGGACCCCAGTTGGCCTTCAGAGCTGCCTTATGTTTTATTGCATAGCTTCAACAAGGTGCTAGAAACATTCTTCAGAGATTTTGGTCCATACTGATATGATAGCATGACACCGTTGATGCAGATTTGTCGACTGAACATCCAGGATCAGAATCTCCCATTCCACCACATCCCAAAGGACTGAGATCTGGTGATCTGCCTTTGGACCTTTCTCTGGGTTACTGGTGCCCAAAGTTCAAGGCAGGTTCTGAAAGTCCGGAAAATCATTTTAATGGCACTAAATATCTAAGGTGGTTCTGGCACCAGTAAGTCTAGCATTGATTGCGTTTACAGTGTGTGTGTGTTCCAGCTCCCAAGAGCCTACTGAGTCTCCAGTGCTTCTTCCGTTGGAGGTCTGAGTCGGTGAACTTGACACAGGCCAGGGGTGCCCCCTGTGAGACGTAGCTGGTGAGATCATCTGTTTCTGTTATTGTTTTCAAGTGAAAATACAACTACATAGTCAGAATGACAACAAAGGTGTTTTGGTTGATGGATTTCTGCAATTCATTATGTGTAAGGAAAAAATGTAGAATATTTCATTTTTGCAAGCTGATTCCCGGAGTTTTGTTAGTAAACATCTGAAAGATCCGCCGTCTTCTCAGCGTGAAGATCTTCCGTGTAATCAATTCTCAGGCAACATCTGGGAAACTGCTAGTTTGTTATCTGATCTCTAACACAGTGGATGTTTTTTATCCTTCTGACGTGTGTTAAAATACCAGAACCTCATAGTCATTGGCATGCTATTTTTCATTTGTAAATAAGTACAAATGTCAGACCTTCGCTGTTTCATGTTTTGGTTTAGCTAACTGAATGGATGCGGTTGACTCCCCGCCATTCGTTTATAGTAATCGCTGAGGTTTCAGAAGTTTCCTTTCTTAATGATTGTGTTGTAATCAAGAATGCACTTCTTTTTTATGGCAGGTCATAATCCTGCCTGTTCTCTGATTGTCTGGTGGCATTCAATGCAGACTACATACATCATTCTCACCTTAGCTAATGGATTCGCTTGTTAATTGTTTGTTTTCTACCTAATGAACTAAAGATTATACAATGTGCTGGCTCGGTCACTGGTTCAAACATTAGACATTAAATCATATTAGTCCTTGCACTATAATCCCATTTTCTGAGCAGTGCATGGGTAGATCTTAAGTAGAGAAATAAGAGCCCTTACCCTCGCTTCATACCACCACAACCTTATTATGAATCGTGACAGTTCGCAGAGCTTTTAAGGGTTGAGGAAATTTGAATTTCCTCTATTTCGTGGCTGGTAACTCACCGTTTAACCAAAAGAATGCATTTCAGGAGATTTTTTGAGTCCAATGACTTCATGACCATGTATGACAATACAGACAGGCACATTAGGTTGGGAGTCAGAGAAAAAATGAGTACTCTCCATTCAAAGCTACCCACATATACACTTTTCCCATTACTTCCACCCCAATGCCATTCATAGTCATGCAGCCTGGCACTTTTTCAAAGCCTACTGACATTACTTCTTGACAAAACCACAGTTTTAATATGTTTTCAAACAATACAGGCAGTTGTTTAGACAGACACATTACACAAGTGGTTTCTTCGGGAAAGAGCATTTTCTTCCAAACGCAGTTTAGAAATTACTTTCAAGTATGTACACTACCTTAGTGCTGCATATTATTATTATTACAGTGTCACGAGGCAACTGGTTTGGACCCAAGCCCAGAGTCATACTCACCTCACACTCTAGGAGTGCTAGAGGCAGAATCAGAACTTATTATTACTGAATATATATTTTAAACAAAAGTTTAATGCTCTTGTTATGACAGGCGCATCAGAGGGAAGAAGACAGTAGGTGTTAGAGTATGTGTGACTGTATGGGGATTTGATCCTGATGGTTATTAGGTATGCACTCTACCACTGCTCAAAGGCAGCACACCAAAGGGATGGGCTTTGAAAAAGGTGGGAAACTACAAAATTGTGTTTGCCGGTAACAACACCTAGTCATTTATCAGACAACCTCATCCAGACTAACTTACAACTTGTACAATCTGACAATTCAAGCAATGTGGGTTAAGGGCCTTCCTCAATCCACCCAATAGTGGTGCATTGGTGGAGGTGGGACTAGAACCCTGGACCTTCTGGTCTTAAATCCTAACAGCCAGGCCACAGTCCTAGGAACAGGACTACAAGTGTAACGACACACACTCACGGGTGACAGGAATCAGGTGCGGGTTTACTGAAAGGACCTTGTCTGTGTGGGTTTACTCTGTGTTAAACATTCCAAAGGCATTCATTAGGTTAATTAGTTGCTCTAAACTGCCGCCGCTTGGCCGACTTAAATAAGAGGTGCTGCTTGTGCAGTAGATAGGTATTGTCCAAATGTGTGTAATGTGCGGATTATAATGAACTATCTTCAGAAAGAGTTCCATCTTAAAATTGGCTCATTGCTGTTGGACGCTGATTGTCTGGTGCAGAAATTGTTTCTTTAGAAGAGAACTTGTGCAAGTCACAGTGGGCGTTTGCTAAATACTATAAATAGTAATGGGGTATGGGGATGTTGACTTTGGGGGGTGTAGTGAGGGTGCAGCTAGGGACAGTATATCCATTCTTTTAACTACA
The DNA here is from genome assembly GCA_025084515.1 of Ancistrus triradiatus. Classification (NCBI taxonomy): domain Eukaryota; kingdom Metazoa; phylum Chordata; class Actinopteri; order Siluriformes; family Loricariidae; genus Ancistrus; species Ancistrus triradiatus. Next base: position 9,228 of record JAJAGP010006677.1, on the reverse strand, counting down.
ACAAATGACACACATTATATATGAAGATATTTTTAAACAAATTGGATAGACACATAAAATTCAGACAAACTGCGTATTGTCACACACCCCAGTTCTGCTTGAACTACCACAGACGACACTTCAGAAGAATGGATAAGCCCTGACATTGCAGAAGACAGACAGAAGCAATGTGCAGGTGCCAGTTGCATTAGTGGGCATATTGACCCAACAAGGGGGCACTCACATTACACAGACACAAACCAGGAACTTACATGCAATCCTACTAGTCCTCACCTCATTAGCACACTGGTTCCCAATGCTGGACTTCTCTGATTCGTATCCCACCTCTGGTACTAGGTAAGAGGTTTTGTCACTGCTGGGTTCTGATCCGGTTTCCAGGGTGGGTGATACCAACTAGGAGTCTTGCCACCATGCACCATTCCACCTCTGCTTGTCTATGCTGTTGTTCCACCTCACCAGGGGCTTCCACCTTCTGAGATTCAGATCTTGCTGGCTGTTTTCTGGTAGCACAAGTCATGAAAAGTATCACTAGTGTATTTTGATAAACATATAATATGTATAGTAATACTTTAACTACATCTTCAGAGACAGCATACCGATTTGATTGCTTTTAGTGAGCAGTGGCAATTGCTGTTAAAATAATTGAGGGGAGTGCAAACAAACTGAAAAAAGTCTAAAAACAGAGCAACACACTGTAATGCTGCCTAAACACTGGCCAGTAGAAATACTTGAACATACATTTTGCCATTATTTCCTTCTGGCCTGCAAATTTCTCAGTGATTTTCTGGTTAAAGTTTTCAGCCTCTTGATGTCTCGTACCTCCATCATTACGTTATTGTCCACAACAACACGAACAACAAACAGGGAAAGCAAACACAAGGGTTACAAAAGGGTTACTTTACATATATCGCATTCAGCTAGCCATCTCCATTTGTCATAACAAGAGCTGGAGCCGGTTGCAAGCTTGGTGATCAGAGACGTTGGGTTGCTGTCTTCTGCCGCTCGTGGGGTTGCCAATGTCTCATGTGATCCCTCTTGGCTGTGTTTCCTACCAGTTCTCCTCTTTCTAGCTTTCTAGCTATGCTGCTATAGCTAATGCTGCCGGGGTCTCATGCTACACTTGGCATCAGTGATTGACATGGCATCAGTGATTGTTAATAGACACTGTGCTCTTAATCAATAACTAATTACATTTTCTGTTTTCTCTCCGAGCTGTGGTTCCGGCAGTTTCCGGCCCCACACATGATGTTCATCTGATGGAGCTCCACTCAAGCTGCTTCCGTCATCAGCTCCAGCCCCATCATCATACCCGGGCCACTTAATGTCGATGTGCATAATTCACATTTTATTCGACCATGACTCCATGACTTTAGTTTCGCTCTTAGATTTTATCATCATACCCGGGCCACTTAATGTCGATGTGCAAACTTCACATTTTATTCGAACTTTGACTCCATGACTTTAGTTCGCTCTTAGATTTATCATCTACGCCGCCCAAGGAGGTTGGGTCCCTTTTTGAGTCTTGGTCCTCCCAAGGTTTCTTCCTAGAACTAGGGAGTTTTTCCTTGCCACTGTCGCCCTAGGCTTGCTCAATTTGGGATTGGCCGTAGTTATTAGGAGATAATCTAAACTTGTAAAGTTGCTTTGAGACAATGCTCCATTGTAAAAAGCGCTATATAAATAAATCTGACTTGACTTGACTTGTCCTCATGCCTCCTGCTGAATTTGTAAATTACTTTGATCCGGTCTAAGCTCTGTTATCCTTTTTTTCATCAAGTGAATGCCTTGTGAAAATGTTTATGTGTTAAGGAAAAAATTAAATTTCCTTCATTTGGAATATATTATGTGCCAAACTGAAACATAAACAGTTCAACTTGTTGCCTGTTGTAGTCCAATCACCAATTAGTTGTAGTCCAATAGTCCAATTGCAGTCCAATAGGCTCCCGATTAAAAGTAGGCATATCCTGGGTGAGGAGAGCCAGTACAATTTGAGCAGCAAATGTAAAGGCAGCCCCAGGTTACATGCTTGTCAAAAGTTTAAGGACCTGCAGAGACACTAATTTGGCCTGCTAATGTGGCACAGAAATGAAGCAAATGCTTAAAAAGTATTGTTTTTTTAAAATAAGTGCTATCATGACCACCAGATGCATAGTATGAATAAATAGTTCCATAGTAACTGGACAGGGGCTCTCCTGCCTCCCATTTGGACCACTCACCACTGTCAGTGAGCAGAGAGATTTGTTCACTAGCCTACCGTTAACAATAGCAAAATAAATCTACTGCCATTCTGTTGAGTTTCTCAAGGAAACCCATATGGAAACGAAACATGCCAGACTCCACACAGACAGAAAGCAGAGGTGAGAATCTGTGGAGCTGCAGTGTAGTCATAACGGTGTGTTTTGCAAACTCTCCGTGAGTCAAATTATAACAGTGTGTGAGGGTGAGTTTGAGAGAGAGAGAGAGACTTTTACATTGTTGTATTCTCTTCTATTCATTTTCTATGGCTGGTCAGATCTTTCACAGAAGTAGAACATTTGAACAAACTATTTAAAAGTCAGTTCTCATTAATTGAATGTGTTATGCAGACCCATAGCATGGATAAAGTCATTAACTCGTATTGAAGTCAGATGAGGGGAAGCTTGGTTATGATAAATAAAATTTGACCAGAACACAGCAGGAGGCTTAAACAGATTGTTTTTCTTTGCATTGTTTCAGCATGGTCTCACTTTTAAATTTGTTACAAGTAAACGAACTCCAATTGAGTTGCCAGTATTCATTATTCATCGTTTGTCAAGTTTTGGTTTCTAGGGTAACAAAAATGTAGCAAGTACAAAGTACAGCCTTCCTTTTGAAATTTGAGTACAAATTGAAAGAACCACAGAGCTAAATTACAGATACTTAATTCAACGGCTGTGTTCTGGTCAATTTTGGCCAATTTGTTATTTACTTCTATCATAATTATGGTTTCTGTCATCTGACTTACATAAGGCTTCATGATTTTGTCCAGACAATGCATGTAAATACACAAAACTGGTTTCATTGACTTTCAGGCAATTTGTTCGTGTTTTGAGAATCTCAGATCTAACCAGCCTTAACAAATGAATTTAATTAAAAGATGTGCAAATCTTGTTGTCATGAGGTGATTGGATTGGGCAGAAGAGCAGAGTGATATTGGCCTCGCTCTCTGGGAGCACTAGTGGCAAAACCAGCCCTCATGGGTGGCTCAGGGAAGAGGGATTTTCCCTTATTATTATGCAAGATATTTTAGATAATAAACAAAAGGAACGTGTTTATATGAGGGAACAAGAACATAAGTGTGATTGTGAGAAGAGGGTTTATTCCTGGGACCTCAGAGTGACAAGGCTTGCACTCTATCACTTCACCACAAGCAAACACTAGTATGGGCACACCTATAAGTAGGGGCTGAGAAAAAGTCAAGAAAGAACTAAACACAAACACATCTGCCAGCAACAAGGAACTCCAAATGGCTTCTAATTCTCAACAAACTTAGGCTGAGAAAGGTTTCGCCCAATCTCCCCACTCAAATAAAATAAATCAAATAAATCTCTTTGCTTTCAAATTGCTCCCCTGCTTTGTCTTAGACTTTTGGTTTAACATTGTCTCCTTTAGTTTTTCTAGACTGTTCTTTATTTGCTTTCTTGAACATTTTGAATGCAGAAGTATTTTCTCATGACTTCCCTAGATCAGCTGTCATATTTTCTTTTCATACATAAATTCATTCATTCATTCATTTTCTTATCCGCTTATCCTAGCCAGGGTCGCAGGGGAGCCGATGCCTAGCTGGCAACACAGGGCGTCAATCTATCATAGGGCACATACACACACACTCACTCATACACACCTTCACGCACTAAGGAGCACTTTGGAAACACCAGTTAACCTAACACACATCTTTGGAATGTGGGAGGAAACCGGAGTACCCGGAGAAAATCCATGCAAAGACGGGGAGAACATGCAAACTCCACACAGGCAGAGCCCAGGGTCATGATTGAATGGGGTCAGGGTCGTTGTTCTGGGCAGTGGTGTAGTTGACATTAATAACACAAGCTTGCACTCTAGCTCTCTGCCACCCTCTCTGGTCAGAGGTGGTGGTGCAGAGCTGGTATGAAAAGTGTGTGCCTGCTGTCTCCACTGGTGGCAGCAGTGCCATATGGCCTCTGACATTTGTGAGAGATCTGAAGGTCAGAAGGTCCAGGGTTCAAATCCCACCTCTGCCAAGCTGCCACTGTTGGGTCCTTGAGCAAGACCCTTAACCCACAATTGCTTGGATTGTAAGACTGTACCAATTGTAAGTCGCTCTGGATAAGGGCGTCTGCTAAATGCTGTAAATGTAAAAAGAAGTGCAAATTTTGCGATTATAACCAGTACAGTGGTGGCTTATAATGGTTAATACAACAAGTGGTGATAAATGTTTTAAAAAATGTATATTTATATTATTAGGCCTGGTCAAATTTGACCAAAAACACCAAGGGTGGAAACTGATTCGAAGACAATAGGAGAGTTAACAGCTTTTTTAAGATAGTAATGAAGCACTGCTACTGTCACCTTTGCTTGCAACTCCCCCCACTCACACACCCTGATCATACCATTTTCCTTCCAATTCAGTCACAATACAGAGGAGAGTGGTGTATGGTGCGTGGTAGTTGGGCCAAATGTTCAGCAAGATCAACTTATCTATGTATTTTCCACTTTGCAGACAATTCAGACAAGAACAAGAAGTTGAATAAAGACTTTTGACTATCATTTTTTATCTGTCCTGACCTTTTGCCAGTCTTTGACATGACCACTAGATTCTATTTTGCAGCCTCTTGTCCTCTGAACCACATATTGAGCAGGCCCTGACCTTAAGCCATGGTATTAGGTATCACACTACTTGTACTGGAGTCCCATAAGGTTCAGTGCTGGTCCCCTTCCTTTCTCCTATGACACCCACTCTTAGGTGAAGCCATAGCCTCAGATGGCTTTTCCCTTCAATGTTCCATTTTAAAAAAGTCTTGAACATGTTGTGCCGATGACAGTCATTTTCACCTTCAATCCAACTCTGAATGGACGTCAGCTCACCTCTCAGCATGTCTGGAGAACAACTTGTCCTGGATGTCAGCTAAACCCTAGCGAGACTGGGCTGTTTGACATTCTTGCAGGTACACGCCAATTTCAATATCTTGCCATTTCCCTGAATAACTCCTGGACATGATTTACAAATATCTGAGAGCACTAGTAAAAATGGTTGTTTGAATTTTATGGAGAAGGATTCATACAGAAGCAAAGCTTTTCTTTACACCTGACTGAAAACCAAAGAAGATCAAGGAGTGCTGAGTGTCATGGACTTTCCTTCACAATCACCTGACCTAAACCTCTCTGAGTATGTACTGAGTATTTTGTGAGTATTCACAAGATGCTGTTTGGAATATTGTGAAATCATGCTGAGATTTTGCACACTTTTGTGGAGTTTATGCCAGATTGAGGTGTGACAAATTGCAAACCCTGTCACTGGGGTAATTCCTTTCCCCATGTCTAGGTGGCAGGCTGTTAACCTAATGTTAAAGGTGTAATGTTAAGAGGGAGAAGAAGAGTGAGTTTGGATGGAAATGTAAGGTGGAGGTATGGTTAACATGGTTGTGCCCTTTAATCAAGTTCCTTAGGCCTATGTTGGGTAACAGTGCGTTATTTGACCCAGTCGAAGTAACATATTTGTATATTTTTATTTGTAACTTCAACTTCAGATGGAAGGGAAACATTCAGGATGGTGTGATACTTTATTTATATATTGTTGTGTGTCCTTTTCAGAAGGGTTTTTGTTGCATTCTGGTTTGACCTGAATTCATTTCTAAATTGATTCCAAATGTTGATATTTCTGGATTTATTCTCCTATCTTGGTTCTTTAAACAAAATGTTGACTTCTTCTCCTTAAGGACCTATTCAACAGTTATCTTTTATCCCACAGAGACCTTTTGATGGGATCTAAAGCTTAAATGGAGTGCTGGTGAACTACATCAACATGTGGGATTATAAAAGACTTGGAGCATGGAATGGCCCTTCAGTAATCTGGTGAGACTGTTTCATTATACTTGCTAAAGCTCATTGCTGAGTTGCTTGTTTTGCTTTGTTTTTGTGGCAGTTTGGTTTATGCATTATACTAAACATGATGAATTTGTATGGAGCTTGAAACTGTTTCAAACTAACTGTTTGGATAAGCCATATCTATTTCTCATGAAGTAACCAAGATCCTTTATTAAGCCACAAATCTTGCCTTATAACACTAGTCTGCACTAGCACACTTATTTACTATATGAAAGAGATGAAATCATAACTTTTAGTACCGCATAGTTGATTCTTAGAACAAGAGACCATTCGATCAGGAAGATTGCTCTATTCCACATTTACCATGTGAGTAAATCTCTAGTGGTAAAGATGAATCACTGTTTCGGGAAATACATAGAGGATGACTGGTTCCTTCCTGATTTCTTTCCCACCTGTTCCCTAAGCCTGATTCAACATCAGTGAATTAATCTGCTGTTCATCACGACAGCTTTTCCTTATTTATGCTGTTACTAACAGTCTAAAAGGCAGCCAACATTTATGTGAGCGATGACGCTATTGTTTAATAGTATCTTAAATGTGTATTTCAAATGAGATTGAGCTGGCACATTTGTAATGCCACAGACACTGCACACTAACAGTGTCATTATAGGTTTGGATCATGAACTAGTAATGATAAACTGCAAAAAAAGCATTTCATTTCATTTATTTACTCAAAACAATCAGCTGTTTACAGCACAGTACTTGCAGTACTTTGTAGGATTGCTTAGTGGCTATGACAAGTTGAGCAATTGAGCCATGACTTTGCATTTTAGCCTAAGAATTAATTCTGGTTTAAATTGCTTTCTTAATTTCTCATTTAACTTTCCCTTGGTTTTACTTCTTTTACATTATGAGTGGCACAAGTGCTTAGACATCTCCTGTTTAATACCGACCTCATACCTCAGTTTGCATGTTCTCCCAATGTCTGTGTGGGTTTAAACAAGGGACTCTGGTTTCCTCCCATGTTCCAAAGATGTGCACTAGATTAATTATTTGCCCTAAATTGACCCAGTATGCATGTGTCCCAGTGTTGGTGTAACCTTGCTTTTGTCGTGAATAGCCATTGATGCTGATGGGATGTTAAAGAAATAAATAAATAAAACAAACAAATTTCTTAACCATTTTAGCCTTTCTTATCTCTCTCATTTCAATCTTCTCCCCTACTTTGGTCCTTTTATACTGTATTTTTGACTGTAGTTTTACTCTGTCTCTAATGTTCTGGACTGTTCTGCTTCTTTCTCGGTTTTCTCTTTAGAATTATTTTTATTTCTTTGACTTTTATTTTTTGCCACAAGATTCTTTCTTCTAATTACTTAGAGCTCATAACTTTTAGATCAACTTTCATATTTATGTACATGTACAGTGTTGTGAAAAAGTGTTTGCCCCCTTCCTGATTTCCTATTTTTTTACATGTCTGTCACACTTAAGTGTTTTGGAAACATCAAACCAATTTAAATACAAGTAAACACAAAATGCAGTTTTTAAATGAAGGTGTTTATTATTAAGGGAGAAAAAAAATCCAAACCTACATGTCCCTGTGTGAAAAAGTGATTGCCCACCCCTTATTAAAACATAACTATGGTTTATCACACCTGAGATCACTGTCTCTTTGTCTGACAAAGTGAAGGACACCAAAAGATCCCTAAAAGCTACCCATCATGCCGACATCCAAAGAAATTCAGGAACAACTGAGAAAGTAAGTAATTGAGATCTGTCAGTCTGGAACGGGTTATAAAGCCATTTCTAAAGCTTTGGGACTCCAGCGAACCACAGTGAGAGCCATTATCCACAAATGGCGTGGACATGGAACAGTGGTGAACCTTCCTAGGAGTGTCCGGCCGACCAAAATAACACCAAGAGCGCAGCGACAACTCATTGAAGAGGTCACAAAAGACCCCACAACAACATCCAAAGAACTGCAGGCCTCCCTTGCCTCAGTTAAGGTCAGTGTTCATGCCTCCAGCATAAGAAAGACACCGGGCAAAAATGGCCTGCATGGCAGAGTTCCAAGATGAAAACCACTGCTGAGCAAAAAGAACATTAAAGCTCGTCTCAATTTATCCAGAACACATCTTGATGAACCTCCAAGTCTTTTGGTGAAACATTCTGTGGACTGACGTGACAAAAGTTGAACTCTTTGGAAAGTGTGTGTCCCATTACATCTGGTGTAAAAGTAACACAGCATTTCAGAAAAAGAACATTATAGCAGCAGTAAGATATGGGGGTGGTAGTGTGATGGTCTGGGGCTGTTTTGCTGCTTCAGGACCTGGAAGACTTGCTGTGATAAATGGAACTATGAATTCTGCTGTCTACCAAAAAATCCTGAAGGAGAATGTCCGGCCATCTGTTCGTGACCTCAAGCTGAAACGAACTTGGGTTCTGCAGCAGGACAATGATCCAAAACACACCAGCAAGTCCAGCTCTGACTGGCTGAAGGAAAACAAAATGAAGACTTTGGAGTGGCCTAGTCAAAGTCCTGACCTGAATCCTATTGAGATGCTGTGGCATGACCTTAACAAAGGCAGTTCATTCTCGAAAACCCTCCAGTGTGACTGAATTACAACAATTCTACAAAGATGAGTGGCCAAAATTCCTCCACAAGGCTGAAAAAGACTCACTGCAAGTTATCTCAAACACTTGGCTGCAGTTGTTGCTGCTAAGGGCGGCCCAACCAGTTATTAGGTTTAGGGGGCAATCACTTTTTCACACAGGGCCATGTAGGTTTGGATTTGTTTCTACCTTAATAATAAACACATTCATTTATAAACTGCATTTTGTGTTTACTTGTGTTGTCTTTGACTAATATTTAAATTGGTTTAATATTCCGAAACACTTAAGTGTGACAAACATGGGGGGGAAAAAAAGGGAAATCAGGAAGGAGGTAAACATTTTTTCACACCACTGTATATTTTGCGTCACATTTGATGTGATCACATAAGGGCAGAAGTGTGCCTGCAATTCTCAAATGAACCACTAGAGGTGTACTTGTGAGGAGCTGATGTGAAAGTGAAGGTCTGACGGTGTTGTATTGGGGCTCTGCTGGATTTGAAAGCTGTGAGTTCAAGCCACTACCATTGAGCCCCTGCACAAGACCCTCAGCTCATCTCAATTCAACTGTAGATTGCA
>JAJAGP010006676.1:0-19362 GCA_025084515.1 Ancistrus triradiatus | reverse complement strand
ACAACCAAAAAATAAAGGAAGTCCATAAGATTTTTAGATGTAAGAATAAAAGGGACCAGAGCAGCTTTACCGTCCACATTTTAATTACCAAAAGCAGTCAGATCACTTAATGGAACCAACCCAGTGAGAATATCACTGAGCAACACCATCGATCGTAGCCTTCACGATAACAAACAAGGGGAGAAAACAGGTGAGCACAAACCAGAACGGTCTCTTGTTTCGCTTGCGTTAAATAAACCTGCCCTTGTTCTGCACGCTGCCCCATAATGTTTCTCTTTGGGATCATAAGGCCTGCTCAGTGTTCTGAGAGCTCTAGAAGCGAGACTGCACCATTTTAATTTCCTTTTATGGCAAAACCAAAAAGTGCAGAAAGCATCATCCATTCTTTCAGCAAGTCATTAAGGCTGAGTGAAACGTCAGCTGCTACACGGATGCTCATTCAGCCATACAAACTGAATCAATCGTTACTGGCCAAACACACTACATCACGAACGAGCCGAGACTCCGCGGAAAATAGTCCTCGATGGGTGTGTGTCGATCTTGAATCTTTCCCCAGCTGCTCTGAGCAAAATATCTGAAAGGAAGTGAAGCGCACATCGTTGTGCTGTGGGTGACGAAAGGCCAGACCAAAGCTCACCCAACCTGTTGACACCAGGCTCCCAGCGGTTGTATGGACCCAGCTGTGCTGAAGCGTACTATTTAATTGGGGTCAATTAGAAACGACTTGGTTAACGCCTCGGGTCGGGGAGGTCAGAGTCTTATCTCAGAAAGTACTTGCTGATTTTTACTCAAGCTTATGGGAGTCTTAATGTAGGAATGGGCAAAAAAGTGTTTATTCATTAGTCATGGACTGTTGGATGACAAGTCGTCCAGTAAATTGGGGGGAAGCAGTGTATAATTACGTTCGCTAAACACAATCTGATGCATTTCTAAGTGGTGTGCGGACGTAGCACACGACCAAGAACTATGCTACCATGTAATAGCTAGACTACCACATATATTCCAAAATTACAACAATTATAACATTCAACAAGGATGCCAATTTGTAGACGTATCATTTTGCCAATGTATTTTTCAGTGACATTATGACATCATCAAGCCAAAAAACAACAGTTAATACAGGTAAACACTTTGTAAAAACCATCCCATCAATGTCTATTCACTTTAAAGACCTAAATCTTAATTATAATAAATCGTAATAAGAAAAAAAATCTGTCTTTACTGTGCGATCTTGAACATCCAGTCAATGCGGTCAAGACAGAAGCCAATTAACGCTGAGGATTCACGAGTAGAGGCAGGAGTTTAAGCGTCGGAAGTCTGCATCTGTGCTCGGATGTGCTCGCTTGCTCGTTAGCTCACGTTTGGACTAGAGACTGTTCTAACACAGTCGATGTGTTTAGAGACTTTTTTGTGCAAGTTAGTTGTGACTTTCTGCTACTTTTTAATTTCTCAACTTCTTTATTAGAAAGCAACCAGAAAATACAGGAAATTTGTAAACAGTATTAAGAAAATGAAAAAGAAATTAAAAAGGCTACAGTGACGAGTATTTAGTGTGACCTGTGGGGGGTTACACTTGAGCAATACCAGCATCTGGCAGCTTCATCAGGATGCCAAGTTGAACCTTCTACAGTCTGATGATGCTTGATCAGGAATTTTCTTTTTGGAAGGGTAGCAGGGTAGCATTTTTTCAGAATTGGAACAGGGTGAACACGCTAAGATATGCTAAAGCTCACAGACTGGAATAAAGACCAGTGGAAAAGGGTATTATGGCGTGACGAACCCAAGTTCTAATCTAATACTGGCCTAAGACTTTTGCACAGTACTGTACATATTACATAAACAAAGAAACTGCCCAGGCAAAAAAAGGTTACCGCCTGTATTTAACTAATCAAATAGTTAATAGTTACAAAAGAGCTTCCCATTGGATAATTCCTGCATTGGTGATTATGTTTCAGCAGGCAACAAGTTCTTTAAACCTAACTGATGCAGTGGGTAGCTTCTCATTTGTTAAACAACCATGTCGAAAAACATCCTGTGGTCGTGGAAAAGATGTTCATCTGTTTCAGAAGGGTCAGATTGTGAAAGAGTGGTTCAGGGAGCATGAGACATCATTTTCACACATGGATTGGCCACCAGAGTCCAGACCTGAACCCCACTGAGAATCTTCGGGATGTGCTGGAGAAGACTCTGGACAGAAAAAAATGTTGAGACATTGCAGAAGCAGTTCTGTGCAGAGTTGCATTTATTTCCCACCCCAAAGATCTTGTATTGATGATGGCAGATTTGGACCACTGCACAAGGTCTTCTCCAGCACATCCCAAAGATTCTCAGTGGGGTTCAGGTCTGGACTCTGTTGACCAATCCATGTGTGAAACTGATGTCTCATGCTCCTAGACTATTTAACTATTTGCTTAGTTAAATCCAGGTGGTGACCTTTTTTTTTGTCTGGGCAGTGTATAATGACATAATTGCTGGGAATGCCTTTGCTAAAATATTAGAAACAAAAGTATACCCCTCTTAATAGTCAACCTTATTTAGTCAATCTTCTGGCCCTTCCCTAAATTAGTGTATGTGACAATACGATCTCAGGAAAACGTAGCTTCAAGTCATGGTTGGGGGATTAAAGGATTCTGAGCTTTACAAAACAAACACCTGAATTTAGCAAAATGCTAACCGGTCCTGCGGTAAGCATAGCCTCTTCATAGTGTTGACTATATTTTCAGTTTGGGATTATATCCAGTTCTGCATGTGAAAAGACCACAGAAGAATAATGATGGCAGCCCAAGAATCCAAGGTGTATAACAAAATAAATCTATACAATAAGTTGCTGCCATGCATAAACGCTGGATATAAAAGCTCTTGCAGAGTGTCATACACAATGTATTATGGGAAGTAATATGATGCATTTTCTTGCCTATTGCCTCCTCAATGGTGGAAGGCAGGACAGCTTTGGGGAGATTAGCGGCCGAGAGTAAATATGTGCCGGCCTTTGTGTCGACCCGTACAATACAGCTTATCTGTGCCAGGAGTGAATTGATTTTCCTCAGGCTTGTCTTCCCACAGTATCACAGCTCTGGGTGAGGAGACAGACTGGCCTGATTCTGTCAGGAGCATCACTGGGAACAACCCGTAAATGACAGAGGTATTCATACCACTGAAACGTCTCCCCTCCCCTCACCCATCTGTGACACCTTCCACACCCATCAGCAACCCTACAAACTCACACACACCATAACAAAGGGTGAGGATCTATTGTACATTCAAAACACAAGAACAGACCATGCAGGAAACAAGGTAACTTCAAATTTTTGGTTTTGTTCATGTTCCTCCAACTTGAGAAATCACTGAAACGGTCCCAGTAAAGATGGCTTTACACTGTTTGATTAGATCCAGATTTTGCCGTCACCACCAAAATATCTCCATTGTAAAAGAATTGTTGATTAGGAGTTCAGGTTTTTTCAAAATGCATAATGTGACATGCTTTAGTGTAGGCGGTTAAGTTGTACTGTGACCAAAAACATCCGACAACAACGTTCTGGCACCGTCTTGCACTTAATCCGTTGAACATTTTTAGTTTACATGCACATTGGCAACAATTTCTACTTTGCAACCACCCAATAATCTCACAAAAAGATGCAACAAAATTCTACATTTTTTCGAGAATGCACTGCATTTCAAAGTGTCCCCAAAAGTATTTAGTATCTGTTTCGCGGATGCTGTGCCAAGGTTACCAGATCCCTCAAAATAAACAAGCACTAGGGTGGAAACAAGCCCAAAAGAAACAAAATCTCTTAGAATAAATGGACCTGGCACCCATGTTTGTTTATGCTAGTCACTTCCGAGCTACAATTGCCTGCACGCGCAGACTGAAAAAAACAATTGCAACCAGAGTAAGGGTACACATTGCTGAGAAATCAAATTACTGCTATTACTAAATCCAGCTCTCTGTATCATTTACAGCATTTAGCAGACGCCCTTATCCAGAGCGACTTACAATTGGTACAATCTTACAGTCCAAGCAATTGTGGATTAAGGGACTTGCTCAAGGACCCAACAGTGGCAGCTTAGTAGAGGTAGGATTTGAACCCTGGACCTTCTGCTCTAGAGTCCAGTACCTTAACCACTAGGCTACCACAGTCCACTGAACTCAGTACTAGGCTGGCATGGTGGAAATTTGCTAGCCCACCACAGAGACCCGGGCTTGAGACCTGACTGTGCCTTCTGGTCATATCGGTCATCATGCAAAAACATGATAGGCTGTTGCTGAGGTAGGTTATATGGTTATAAGTGGCTAGCCAAAATGAAAAAGCTGGCATTACGTTGTCTGCAGTGTGGCTGACCTTTTAAATATTTGCTGTTGTCCAATACTCCACGTAAAAAAAGTGGCTCTGGCTGAAAGCATTAGCCATTCAGGTTTTTGGAAAGATTCTGAGGCATTATGGGAAAAGTAGTGCCTGTAGTGAATTTGAGTGGCATGTCCTGTAGTACTGCTCAGCCATCCAGAATAAAACTGACTTTTTACTGCCGTGACTTTAGTGGGGGCACAGCAACAATTTACTGGGGCAAGTGGATCTGATGACTCCCCTGACGAGTACCTTTATCAAAGTAGTGGCCATTGAAGAACATTTACATTTACAGCATTTAGCAGACGCCCTTATCCAGAGCAACTTACAATTGGTACAGTCTTACAATCCAAGCAATTGTGGGTTAAGGGCCTTGCTCAAGGACCCAACAGTGGAAGCTTGGCAGATGTTGGATTTGAACCCTGAACCTTTTGGTCCAGAGTCCAGTACCTTAACCGCTAGGCTACCAACAAGTGAAGTTCCAACCCACACTAGCAGCAGGAACAATACAGCCCATCTCTGCCATTTAGGTTTTAATTTCTGCTTAGATTTGTTACCTTCCTATTTACCTACTGGAGCTTAATGAAGAAGAGCTGGCTGTGTTTTTAAAAAGCCATTACTTAATAAATGGTATGCACAACAATCCACTTAGTGCAGCACAGCATTGCTGTTTACGCTGTCATCCAGTGATGAATAACCACGCAGAGATATTGATTCAAGCGGAAAAAATGCTGTAACATTTTTTTTTATTTAACTAAAAGTAAGCGATAGCAATTAATTCCAATAATGCAATGAGAACTTTGAGAATTAAGGAGCATTTTATTATTTCAAATATGTTTACTTAAGCATTAGATAAAGATTGCCTATAGCACCATTTGGCACTGGGTTGCCTCATCAATGCTGACTCTGTTCAGTGACAGAATGGAAATCAATGGGACTTAATGATGAAGGCTTTCCTCTACAATTTCATTTAAGTTATCAAATCAGGGCAGACTCAGCAGAAAGCGCGGATGACGTATGCGAATGCGCCTGCTGTGTGCGCTATTTAATGCTAACCTAATTTCTTAATCCTGTTACCAGGCTTCTAGCAGCAATTATAAGAGTATAATTCGCTCGCCCACATGTTGCGTCATTTCTTTAATTACTATGTGCAGGAGAAGGGGAAATGTGGGATGTGATGCCTAATACAGATGTGACTGAAAAACGAGGCTGTCCCTGCCAAACCAGCTATGATCTGATTTGGTTTGGATCATTGCCAAGTAGAAAGGGAGCAAGATAACGTGGCGGCCTCGCTAATAGCGACAGTGAAGTGGGAGAAAGACAGATGGGCAAAGGAAAGCAATGGACGTTTGTGCTCGTGACATCATAAACGAGGTAGGTTCACTGATCCAAGGCAAACCAAAGCATTCTTTCCCCATGAGGACAACCGTGAGCTCAAACACTTTCTGGAATATCACTTAAAGCTGGTTTGCTCATTTGTAGAGTTCAGAACCGCTGAGACTCTCAATATACAAAGGCAAGAGGTTCATACCTCACACTAAGCGACACATTGTCTTTCACGTTTATTTCCATAAAGCACACATGGTGCAGTCATTAAAACGGCATATTACTGATTAACTAACTCAAAGAAATGAAGCTGAAGAGAAAGAAGGGTATTAAAAAAGTGCCAGAGAGTTTTTCTAGGGTATAAATTTACATTTACAGCATGTAGCAGACGCCCTTATCCAGAGCGACTTACAATTGATACAATCTTACAATCCAAGCAATTGTGGGTTAAGGGCCTTGCTCAAGGACCCAACAGTGGCAGCTTGGCAGAGGTGGGATTTGAACCCTGGACCTTTTGGTCCATAGTCCAGTACCTTACCCGCTAGGCTACCACAGTCCCAAAAAATAAAAGCTGAAATTCATATACGCTTACCAGACTATCATATAATCTAGGTTAAAACAACATTGTTGTTGCTCTGTTTTTTGCGAAACCCTTTCTACATTGATATTTCCATAATTATTCCTTTTGATAAGGAAGACAGCAAGTGAGACTAATCCTTGCTAATCGTTCGAGCACAGGTCAGTTTAAGCAGTGTGAAGCAGCTGAAAGCGCATTCATTGCTGCAGATTTGTCAGCACTGTGCACATAACCAACAACTGATCTCAATTTAAATGTTTATGCATCAGATACGATCTGGCATTTGAAATGTGCTGCTCCACTGGAACGGATTATTCCAATAAGCAGTGGAACAGGGTATAATGCGTGGCGCATTATGCACACAATAAAACTGAACTGGCATGGGATGTGAATTAAATAAAAAAAACAAAAAAACAAAAAGCCATTTTGTTCTGCATATCAGTTTGCATTATCCTTTTCTTTGTTTGTCATGGGTCCCCCTGTACCCATGGAATCCATAGAAGCCTTGCTCTAATATTGTATTCATTCATTTAAATACCTGCTTAATCCAATTCAGGGTGGCGCGAAGCTAACTGGCACCACAGGGTTCCATGCGGGAACCAACCCAAGACGAGGTGCCAATCTATAAGCGCTTTCACACCAGAGGAACCTTGTTATAGTTCTTAGAACTGCATAGTATCTGCCAAACGATGTGTGTTTTTAATGGCCAATGCCAATATAGATAATGCTGATAGATAATGCTGTTGTCACGTTTTTTTTTTTGGTTGCAACAAATGGATTGACAGAAGTCCAGGTTTTACTGAGCCTATGTGCAACAGAGGAGGTACAATGTGACTGTGATACATCACATAAGGCCCTGGAAGAAAAGTAGTTCTCAGGGGAGCTCCACAAAGTAGGTCCTCCCACATTAGTCCCTAGAACTATTTGGTGCTAAAGAGCATCATCACAGAGCACATCTCCCTCACACCCACACCCACGCAGGGCATTGTAACCTGACCACCCCAGCCATCACATTGCAAGCCTACCCAGAGGAACTGTTTCTAGCAGCTGGCTCTCACAACCAAGCCCCAAGCATGTGGTGCACTAAGAAAATACTAGAACACCATTATGTATGCATTGGATACTGAGGATCAATACCTGGGCTGACACTGATAGATATCATGAGATTTGAAACATTTTAATAATTAGTTTTAATAATAATCGAGAAAAATGACTCGGTCCTGACTTGTAATTACAGTAAACGATCTGAGATGGAGGGGCTGATTTTCCTTCACACATGCTGCGATCCATGATATAAAACATGGAATGACTGACTCTTAAGGAGATTTTCAATGCCTCTGTCAACAAATTGCTACTGGGTCATTGTTGGATCTTTCATCCTCGCAAATAGTTCAATTAAAAGTGATATATGCTAAAGTAATTAACCATAAACCAATTCTTTTCATCATTTGTTGACCCATCTGTACCAAGGTGGGGGACAATCCTGGTGCTGGTGATATTTCTACCAAAAATATCCCAGAAGTTGCACACTGTGGCTTCAAGTAATTCAATTTCAGTAATAGTACTTTTATTTATGTAAGGGCTATGCACCTCTATTACATATCCCCCTCAAAAATTATTGGCACTCCTGGCAAAGATGAGTAAACAGGGCAAATTAGCTTACACTCACACTGAAAGTGAGAAAAATCCAACCTTTAACTGAAGTAAATTCAGTGTGTTGACCTTCATCAGTCAGGGAACGGCTATAAAAATAAGTACTCACCTGAAAATGCCCGTCTGTCCATAGTTAATTAAAATGTTCCAATCAACTGGAACAGTGACAATCTCGCCTGGACAAGGAGCTAAGTTTAAGCTGACACCACACACAGTTAGAAGGATGGTAAAACCGGCAAAAAATCCTCCCCCCCAAAAAAATCTCCTTGGAAAAGTAGCATCTTGGGTCACTAAATCTCAAAACGAACATCAGACACCACCACTATGCCACCTAAAATCCCTGTCCTGTCATTTAACCACAAATAGAAGTGCCTGGAGTTTGCCAAACACAACTGGAACCACGTTCTATGGTCAGGCAACAACCAGTGAAAAGAACCTGAAGCCCACTGATAGGTATGGTGGTGGGTCTGTGATGTTGTGGTGATGCTTTTCGTCCAAAAGCCCCAGAACCTTGTTAGGGTACACAGCATTATGGACTGAAACAAAATACCAGATCATTTTAAACCAAAATCTGCCTGCCTCTGACAAGAAACTAAAACATGGGACATCACTGGATCCTCCAGCAGGACAATAATCCAAAACATATGTCCAGTTCAACAGAAAAAGTGACCATTTCAGAAGAGAGGACCTAGAACCCTGGACAATCTGAACAGATTTTGTAAAGAGAAACAGTCCGAAGACTGTACAATGTACCAAATGTAGGGGTTCCAATAATTGTACTGCATGTGGTTTTGTTAAAAAAATTCTTGATGAGGATTGTTCTCCTCTCAGACTAAAGTTACTTGAATTAAAGGTGATTTTCTCATTTATTCAGTGTGAGATTAAGCTAACGCAGCAAAAGGTGGATGTCTCATAACCCTTTATAGAAATCTTTACCAGGGGTGTTAATTATGAAATGGACTGTACACTTGTTTGAATAAACACATGCAAAAATGAGTTGGAATAACCTCGCTCGACCCTGGCATACAGCAAAGTTTCCTGTCCTACTGATTTTTTAACAATGCTGCTGGAAACTTGCGGGTGCAATTTGGACCGGGCTACATTCACATCTTACCACGATGTACATAAAACTTCATTTCTTTCTTTCTGTGCCTGTTCCTCTCTATGGTACAGCATATAAGTGCTAATGCCTGATTCATCACTTGATGAGAATAATAGAATAATGAGGGTGAGCTGGTTCAAAAAGCCTGAAAAAATAACATTTAAGTGTTTTTATTCAGAAAGCCTGCACTACCCTGTGCAGAGGGTAATGGCCTTCTTTGTGACGGACTCTCAAGAGGCTACTTCATAACTTAGGCATTGTGAAGGGGAAAAAGGCCTTCGTGCTAATTATTTCCCCGGTAACACGATGGGTGCCTGTCGCTAAGGGGTCAGCGGTGCTTAGCAACAGAGTCTTGCTGAGCCCCGGCACTCATTTTTGGGTATTTTGCTCAGGAAGAATAAAAAATTGAAGCCAAGTTTTGTGGTTCATCTTCTACAGTAGGTAGAGTAATGCATAAAAGTGTATAATGTAGCAAATAATGCAGATCTCATTCATCTGATATGCCAAGTGCAAGAAGAAGCGATTGATCAATCTAATGCATGCAGGCTGGGGTTGCACAACGCTGCTGTCAGCAGTATACCAGTGACCATATGCATGAGAGTGTAAACAGAAACTCAAAGTAATGCAAACTCTTGATTTGATCCCAATGTATATTTAAGTTCAGATCTATTAAAAACATGCATCTCTCCATCACTTCAGAGTCTGTGGCTTAAATCAGTGTTCATTTGGGACACGCTCCTATTATTTACCCAGAAATGCTTGAAAGTGCTCATACTGATGTGATGATTAGCTTTCTCATTGTTCTTTTCTCCCAAAACTCCTGTAGAATCTTTGAAATTTTCCATCTTGTCTGCCCAGTTAATATCACTTGCATTAGCAGTGAAAATGTACATACACAGCCATTCATTACATATATTATCATGACTTACTCTGTATTTTTATTACATCCAAGCATAAAGAGAATACTAAAAAGTCACATTAGTAATATGTTCTACAGCACCTGTCCTTTTTGTTGGTATTCTTAACCAAATGCATGCATACATCAAATATCTGGCTCAAGGTGCTGAGCATGCGAGGTTGAGAACCTCCCATTTTAAGAGAGACAAGAATTTCCATCAGATCTTTGTTTAAAACAAAATAATTTAGGCCAAGGTCTGACTCTTATGCATACAAAGGTTTTTTGGGCCACACTGTTTAACATCCTTGACCAAATCCTGGACATTTCTTTAATGCTTGGTATTTGTAATAAACAAAAGAACCACTTAGGAGCAACACAGCACAAAAGTCTTAGGCCACCATTAGATGATGACCATATTCAACATACTGACGAGGACTGGACCCAAAAATTTCAGTCATGGATTCGTCGCTCCATAATACTCTTTTTCCACTCATCTTTATTCCAGTCTTTGTGAGCTTTAGCATATCTTAGCCCTATCACCATGTTCCCCTTTCAAAAACGTGGTTTCTTGGATTCAATCTTTCCAAAAGACCATTCCTGATCAAGATTCTTCAGACTGTACAAAGGTCACACTAAATACCTGCCATTACAGCCTATAGAAACTGTTTATCTGTTTATTTATATACTGCATACAAATTTCCTGCATTTTCTGGCTGTATTCTAATAAAGAGACTGAGAAATATCCATGTATGGTCATTATCCCATTGCTAAAACAAAGGTTTATCTAATCTAATGGTGCCCTAAGACTTTTGCACAGTACTGTACACAACACTCTCACAAAGTCTGTACATAATAAATGACTGATTACTGTGAGATCGCTGTGCTCATATCAGGTTCAAGACCTTCCTTCTGATATGAATAGAAAAAAAACCAGAATGGGCTTAAAACAAGTACCTGAGGTATACCTTGAGGATCAGAGACTAATTATGCATTTGACTGTTATATCCTGACATGTGTAACAAATTAAATCTGTCAACATCAGAACAATAATTATTAATCCTCCAGTTTCCCTTCAGCGACTACCACTATAATTACATATCTCTCAATCTTTGATTTCCCCACTGGAAATTAAATCAGAATCTAACTGGTACCTCTCACTAGCACACCGAGTGGGTACACTAGAGTCCTTTATTGCCGGAGGGATTCTGAAGCGGCACAATAGCTATATTGTGACAAGCTGAAAATGCAGCTGTCTAAGGGCCAGGACCATGCCATGGCGGAAATCGGAGCAGGAATTAGGAAGAACACAGGACAAGTTAACTTGATTTTTGTCAAACAATAAATGGGCCCCTAATCAAGTGTGAGACATGGCCTGAGGAAGCCCATTTCCATCAGCGTAAGAGCATGTGAACTGGCTGTTACACAAAACCTGCCTGCAGGAGTTTAAGTTTCAGCTCTTTTTAATATCATGTCTTCCAGGCTCAAACAGATTTGCCAAGAAGTTGGCACCGTCAGGTAATTAAATCATTTCTGAATAACACGCGGCTTCCTTGGGTATATGGAAGTAACTTGGTTAAGTCTTTAAAAAAGAAGCCACATTTCTGTTAACATTATTAACAGTATAAATGAATCTACGATTCTTCACATATACAGTCTGACATACAACTGATCACATTGCACACAAAACATGAAATCAAAGGGGGAAAGTCATTTAGACAGGAAGAACATTTCACTACATTCACTTTCTAAAGCAAGTGTGACATTACAGGTGGCAGTAGCTCCACCAAGATGCCACTTTTGGCCCCTTGAGCATGACTCTTAACCTCAAACTGCAGCTGCAATGCTGTCCCTAAAACAAAAGCTGCTGCCAACCAAATTCTATTCTGTACAGACAAGCATGAATCTGAAATTTACTTGCTTTAAACTTCAAGGTAAAACTCATGTCATTACAAAAAAAAGACTACATGAAAGACAAAACGTGATTTTCAAGAAGCTGCCACACTACATAGCATTTAGCAACAAGGAGGTTTGGTAAGTTGTATACAACACTGTGCTAAAATCATGACCATTATACCATTGCTTAAAAAAAAGCACTCATCGTGATCCCAAGTTGACCCTTGTACTGTCCGAATAAGCTTGATCGGGAATGGTCTTTTTGAAAGGGTAGCAGACAAGAAACCACATTTTTTGGAAGGGGAACGTGGTGAAAAGTCTAAGATATGCTAAAGCTCACAAAGATTGGAATGAAGATTAATGGGAAAGAATATCATGGAGCGACAAATTCAAGTTTGAAAGTTTTGGGTCCAACTGAATACAATATGGTATATATGGTCATTATAGCAATGGTAAAACAACAAACCTAATGATGGCCTAAGAGCTTTGCACAGTAAGTCAAGTCAGATTTATTTATATAGCGCTTTTTACAATGGAGCATTGTCTCAAAGCAGCTTTACTAGTTTAGATTATCTCCTAATAACTACGTCCAATCCCAAATTGAGCAAGCCTAGGGCGACAGTGGCAAAGGAAAAACTCCCTAGTTCTAGGAAGAAACCTTGGGAGGACCAAGACTCAAAAAAGGACCCAACCTCCTTGGGCGGCGTAGATGATAAATCTAAGAGCAAAACTAAAGTCATGGAGTCAAAGTACTGTGTAGCAGACAAAAAAATTAGAGGTGGCTAAAATTCCAGGCTACTAATCCGAGGGTTGTTTGTTCAGAGCGACTTACACTACACAGGGTTAAGGGTCTTGCTCAAGGACCCAACATCAGCAGGTTGGCAGGGGTGGGATTTGAAACCTGGACCTTCTGGTTCATGATCCAGTACTTTAAACAATAGAACCCCATTTTGAGTCATGGTCCTCCCAAGGTTTCATCCTCATAAGACTTAGGGAGTTTTTCCTTTCCACTGTCACCCTAGGCTTGCTCAATTTGGGATTGGACGTAGATATTAGGAGATAATCTAAACTTGTAAAGTTACATTTACAGCATTTAGCAGACGCCCTTATCCAGAGCGACTTACAATTTATACAGTCTTACAATCCAAGCAATTGTTTGTTAAGGGTCTTGCTCAAGGTGACTACAAGGTGACATACAAGGTGTCTTGCTCAAGGACCCAACAGTGGCAGCTTGGCAGAGGTGGGATTTGAACCCTGGACCTTCAGATCCATAGTCCAGTACCTTACCTGCTAGGCTACCACAGTCCCAAAGTCTCAAAGTTGCTCTGAGACAATGCTCCATTGTAAAAAGCGCTATATAAATAGATCTGACTTGACTTGACTAGAACATCATCACATCTATACTTTATAGAGCTCACGTCCAAAACTTCACACTCAAACCTTTTGGTCCAAGTAGGAAATACTTGGACCAAAAGGTCCCCCCCCCCCCCCCCAGTGTCCAGCATCCCCAGTTCAATCTCAATCTCAGACTCTACCTGTGTGGAGTCTGCACATCCGGAGTCTCCCATCATTCAGTGTGGGTTTACTCTGGGTACTCTTTCTCCCACATTCCTCAGACATGCATTGGGTTAACTAGTAACTCCAAATTGGTCAAGTATGAATGTCTGTCTAGATGTAACCTAGCCATTGATGCTGATGCGACATTAATAAAGACAGTACCCCACCTAGTCCATATATGTATATGAAGCATTTTAATAAGTAAGACAATAATCTTGGTTTAAAAACATGCTGCAGATCATCTCAAGACCAAAGCCATGAGTGTGAAAAGCTGAGCTGATTGATTCC
The DNA here is from genome assembly GCA_025084515.1 of Ancistrus triradiatus. Lineage (NCBI taxonomy): Eukaryota > Metazoa > Chordata > Actinopteri > Siluriformes > Loricariidae > Ancistrus > Ancistrus triradiatus. The sequence continues at coordinate 5,725 of JAJAGP010006676.1, read as the reverse complement.
ATCTTAAAGCAGAGAATGCTCACAATTTCATTAGCATGGGCCACATAACCTGAGGTCACCCGGCTGTCGTACTCAGGAGAAGCTCCATTGCCGTTTGCCTTGACTGATCCGGTGATTGATGTTTGTTGCCTTGCGTCTGTCGGAGTGTGTAGGAGTGTGTGTGCGTCTACATGTGGGGGTTGAGGGAAAAGATGATGATGACATATGCTCCCTCGGGAGCGAGTGTAATCTGGAGCATGTCTTTACCGGTGTTGGATTGCTATTCGGTTCGGAAGATGCACGACAAGTGAGAGAGGCCAAGAGAGGGGCAGAGAGATAGAAAGGGGCGAGAGAGGGATGGAAGCCGGCCAGGAGGAATGGATGTACCCTGTGTTTGCTGTGTCACTGGTAATTAGACTATCGATTAATCTGATCATCCCTTTCCAACTCTGAGTGGAGAAACAAAGAGATGGGTAGAGAGAGGTGGGAAGAGAATGGGGGAAGGGAGCAGATCAAACGCTGGGAGGGAAAATGAGTGAGATTGTGGGGGTTGGGTTCGCTCTCAAAGCCAAAAGGCAGATACAGATTTACAATCCGTAATGGATTGTATGGGGTTATAAGTGATTTGCAGCATCTCTGCTGGCATTCCTCAGCCATTATAAATACATCAATGTACTCAATAGCAAAAATTTGTATCGACGTGCCAGCATGTCTCTTACAGTAATCGATATTTGTAATACCTGATGTAGTTACATAAATAATCATCAGTCTAATATACACAGATGTAGGTCTCGATTGTAAATTGATTGAAGAACTTTAGGAAGAGCCCTGCACCTTGGGAATGAACACTGTAATAAGGTTTTATGATTTTTCAACTGGTGATCAGTTACATCATATGACAAACCCAGTGATCTGCATCATCCAACGAGAGAGCAAGCGAAAAACATGGAAGAATGCTTGGCTGTGTCCCAAAGCACATACAGGCACTCCTCAGATTATGATATTGTCTTTACGTTGGGAATCCAACAATACAAATAAATAGACTTTCTGAATTTAGAATTTTATTTAGTACAATAGTCTCCTGCAGCTGCTGGGCATCCAGGCGGCAGCCAGCTTATGGACTAACCAGTTCAAACTTACATTTAATCATTTAGCTGAAGCCTTTATCTGGAGGCATTACAACTGATACAATTTTACAATCCAAGAAATTGTGGGTCTTGCTCAAGGACCCACCAGTGGCAGCTTGGCAGAGGCGGGATATGAACCCTGGACCTTCTTTTCCTAGTGCAATAGCTTAACCGTAACACCACAATGTCCCAGAAACGTTTCCTTTTTTGTAAATGATGAGATATTCACCACACTATTATAAAATAGACGTTGTGTTAATGATTTTGCCCAACTATATGTTAATGTACAGGGGTTAGACAATGAAACTGAAACACCTGTCATCTTAGTGTGGGAGGTTTCATGGCTAAATTGGACCAGTCTGGTGGCCAATCTTCATTAATTGCACATTGCACCAGTAAGAGCAGAGTGTGAAGGTTCAATTAGCAGGGTTAAGAGCACAGTTTTGCTCAAAATATTGCAATGCACACAACATTATGCGTGACATACCAGAGTTCAGATGGTTTGATGAACATGAGCGTGAAGTTGAACATCTCCCATGGCCTGCACAGTCACCAGTTTATTAGTAAATAGTAAATATTATTGAGCCACTTTGGGGTGTTTTGGAGAAGCGAGTCAGGAAACGTTTTCCTCCACCAGCACCACGTAGTGACCTGGCCACTATCCTGCAAGAAGAATGGCTTAAAATCCCTCTGACCACTGTGCAGGACTTGTCTATGTCATTTCCAACATGAATTGACGCTGTATTGGCCGCAAAAGGAGGCCCTACACCATACTAATAAATTATTGTGGTCTAAAATGACAGGTGTTTTAGTTTCATTGTCTAACCCCTGTAAGTGTTTTAAGTACGTTTAAAGTAGGCTATGCTATGATATATACAGTATAAAACTCTTCGGTTTAGGATACATTCAACTTACGATGTTTTATCGGAACCTAAGCCCATCGTAAATTGGGGCGCACTTGTATTATCAAACTGAGAAGTGTGTTAAATTAGTTCATTGGCCATATTCCCTTAGTCATTCACCAACATGGGTGAACGCATTGCATTGGTTAAGCCATTTAATGATGTTTGTTAGTTTAGATTCATTTAATGTCGCATTAGCACCAATGGCTATAGTCACAACAAACAAGGTTGTCATGGGCCAATTTCAAATAACCATTCAACATAATGCAAGTGTTTGGATTGTGAGAAGAAACCGGATCACCTGGAGTAAACCCACACGGACATGCAAAGCCCACACAGGCGGAGCCCAGGGTCAAGATCGAATGGGGATCTCAGAGCTATGACGTGACTGCGCTAACCACGTGCCACCAGGCCTCCCCGAGACATTGTGACCTTCATAAATTAGGTAATGGCTATAAAATATCTGTACGTCTAAATGCCCTTGTCCACTGTCAAGGTGGAAATAATGAATAGGTTTAAAACAATCACAGCTGTAATGAGCCTGCCTGGTAGAGGATACAGCCACAATGGGGAGGATGGGTAGAGATGCTACATTTTTCAAACGAGCACTAAGATTTGCAGACGGTATTGCAGAAATGACAGATTACCATTTGTCATCCAAATCTACAATTAAATACCACCCCCATTCCAACAAAGCCTATTCTTACATCAAACCACAAACGTAAGCACAGAGTTCTCTAGGTGCTACTAGAACGGTCGGATGAGACCACAATAGAGCTCTGAAGACAACAGAGTGGATTTGATAAAAAAAAAAGGAATGGATAAACAAAAAATAATCGAATCCTCAATGTCAGTACGATGGACTAGTGTGACTCTGGCAGACTGTTTCTCCTATAAACGTCCTTATAACCTTGTTAGGACGCATGACATCATGGAAGTGGCAGGAGCTTTGAAATGAAACTCTAGTTGCCTCTGCCAAGAATCCACAACTACACCATCTTCCAGCAGGACAATGACTAAAACATGCAGACAAATAAACAGAAGAATAGCTAAATGCCCACAGGATCATTTTTGACATCCCAAACCCCCAAACCTAAATCCGAACGAAAGCCTGTATGATCATCTCAAGAGAAGAGCCCACGAGAAGACCCAAGGCTCGGGAGGATACAGAGAGATTCTGTATTGAGAAGCCTCCACGATTCCTTGCTTTCTATCGAGCATTACAGGATAAAACTTGGCGCTGTTGTGCTGTCAAATGGAGGCTGCACAAAATACTAAATGCAGATTTGGCAGCTGACACTGACGTACACAGTTCTCCCAATTATTTCCGAGAGACAATGGGATTTTGTTTTAAGGCTCTCTGTATCGACGGGTGACAGATTATGTAGCAGGAGACCCTCGTCTGTGATCTATCGCTTAATGCGTGCACCCCAGCGATCAAAAGAAGACTGATCTCCAGCGATAAACGTCAGGTCGTGCAAGCGGTACAGTGATTCAGAGATTGTGGTGTGCGCAAAAGCATTACTGAATGGCGGCAAGTAAATATGCTCTGCAATCTCAGATGTATTAGAACCTGGCTGGTTTTTGGGTTTTATATCTGGACTGTGACTTACAGATTTATTCACATACGTTTAGCTAAATGCAACTCCATTTCTAAGTCCAGTTCTAAGTCACTGAATAACCTACTGTATGCGGTAAATGATTCAGATGCAGATATACTTTATGTTTTGACTTTTTTAGCCTATTTTATTTATCTACAATGGATTGGCGCCCTGTCTGGGTTGTTCCCGCCTCGCGCCCTGTGCTGCCAGCAAGGAACCGGCTTTTCCGTGACCCTGCCCAGCATTAAGCAGATAAGAAGATTTTTTTACCCAACCAATATGTTCCAAACTGAAAACTGCTTAACATAGCGCACCCCTAACACGTATACACCGAGTGGCCACTTTATTAGAGACAACCTTTTCCATACTGGAGCTTTCCTGTATGGAAATGAGACATGTGACCACAGAGTGCAGCATAAAATCAAGTAAGCCAGTTTTCTGTGGATCTGTTTCAGTGTGAATCTACATTAGAATTTAAGGCCAGTATTTCAAAAACTACCAACTTTTTCTTGTGTAATGATGTAGAGAGTATACAGAGTATGGTGTGACTGAGGTAAAACCTGCAGCGAAAAGGAATCCTGTGGACATAAACACCTAGTCGACAAAAGGGGTCAGAGGAGGATGTCAACAACTATTCTGATGAAGAGGCAAGCAAACTGCAGCCAAATACAACGCTGGTGCTCCAGATAATGTATCCGAATGCACAATCATTCCTTGGCACGTAAGGGCTATAACAGTATTTTGCCATTGCCATCTAAGGGAAATGAAAGGGCAAGACTCCAGTCGGCAAAAGAGCACAAAACTGGATCACTCAGCAGTGGAAAACTTCGCCTGGTCAGATTAACCCAGATTTCTGTTGCACCATGCTGGTGAGGGTCAGAATTTGGCACGAGCAGCATGAATTGATGAACACTTCGTGTCAGGCATCAATAGTTCAGGCTGGTGGAGGTGGAGTAATGGTGTGGGGTATGTTTTCTTGGCACACCCTGGGTCCTCTGACACCTGTATGTAGACATTTGGACAGTAGTTCTTATCCAAGCTTTGTGATCGACCTAGTTCATGCTTTAATTTCAGCTGTTTACCCTATGGCAGCAGGATACTTCCAGCAGGACAAAGCACTACGCCACAAGGCCCAGATGTTCAAGGATTGGTTAAGTTGTGGCAACTGTCTGCAGGGGTCGGTATTCCTGCAGAACAATTTCAACACCTAGTGGAATGTGTCACGACGACGTGATGCGGTTCTGAAGGAGGTCCAATGCAGTACTAGATGGGTGGCTGTAGTATAGTGAAATTCAATGTAGATTTTCTATAACCAAACGCCTACTTGTAACTCTGGAGAAAGAATGAAGTGTGATATGAGGTATTTCTGTAAACAATAGAATGACCCAGAGCAAAGAGGAGCATGACAGAATGTGCTTTGGAAACAGATTTGGCGCTCAATTTAACATATTTTTCTTTTTTTCTGGTTTTACTATTTGTAGGTACTGTATGTGTTTGTGTGAAATGGAACATTGTTTGTTCTATACTATAAATTACTAACGAATAAAAAAAAAAGTGTGTGTATATATAATTTATATATTTGTTGACATATGATAATGACGAGAATTTTAATGTAAATGCCAAAATAACGAAATAGAAACGAATAAAAAGAGTTTTCAGACATTAATTAATAACACAAAGAAACAAGTTTATTCTTTTTTTTTTTTTTTTTTTTTTTTTTAACCAAAATCATACCAATATTTTAACCTGGGAAAGTTCAGAAATCAATATTCCAATCACAACTTTCATGTGTCTTGTACTTTTCCTCAATAAACAAGATTGGTTCAGGTGATCACCTAATCAGTACCTCATTGAGTACAATGACATGTGTTCATCAGATTCTGGAAAGGAACTGCTGCCATACATGGAGAGGTCTCGATTTTAAGAAAATTGAGTGGTCTCTTAAATTTTTCCAGAGCTGTATTTACAATCTGTATACAGTGGGGCAAAACAGTATTTAGTCAGCCACTGATTGTGTAAGTTCTCCTACTTAGAAAGATGAGAGAGGTCTGTAATTTATCATAGCTACACTTCAACTATGAGAGACAAAACGAGAAAAAAATCCAGGAAATCACAT
>JAJAGP010006675.1:0-19364 GCA_025084515.1 Ancistrus triradiatus | reverse complement strand
AGAAAGTGTTATTACTGAAGCTAAGAGTTTGTAACCATCATCAGGTGTGATGCGTGTTACCGTTACGGTAGAGCAGGCGGAGTCGCACCGAGGCCATGGAGCCCAGCAGTGAAGCAGCTCGGTACCCAGAGTCCACTCTCTCACACAGCCCCGTCAGAGACTGCAACACCTTAACCACGCTGCCCCGAGCCAGCGCGAACGCCAGGAGAGTCAACTCTGCATCTGCACTCGCACAGCAACTGCGCGCACACACACACACACACACACACACACACACACACACAGTTTCAATCCACAGTACACGTAAAGAAGTGTAAAGAAGATTAAAGAGGAAAAAGTAAATCCAGTGATAATAAAGAAGGAAGAGATAAATAGGTATGAGAAAGAAAGAAATTGTATATTATTGGCTGTCAAAGAAAAAAGAAACAGAACAAAACAAATAATGTCAGACAAGAAAGTGAGAAAAGGAGAATAATTTAAAAATGGAAAGAGGAAAGAAAGAGAAAAGAGAGAAGAAACATGAAAAAAGACCGATAATAAAGAACAATAACAAATAGGGAAAAGAAAAAAGGACACAAATGATACAGACAAAATAGTCAGAGAAAAGTAAAAGAAAAAATAAGAATTCAATAAAGCAAATAAGGGGTTAATATTGCAAGAAGGAAAGAATTGTAAAAAAAAAGAAGAACGTTATGGCAAGAAAGAAAGAAAATTTTTTAATGCACAGAACAGAATCATGGAGAAATAGACAGCTGTGGCAGGGAAGAAGAAAAAAAAAGGAAGAAGGGCAAAGAAAAATAAATGAGTAATAAAGACGTGAAAAAAAAAAAACAAGATCCAAAGGTTCTTCTAAGAAAGTGAAAAAAGAAAAAACATCAATACAAAGAGAACAATGGCAGAAAAGAAAGAAAAAGACATATGAATAATAATTGGAAAATAACTGTGGCAAGAAACAAAAATAAGTAAAGATGAGTGAGCACAACTGCACAAAAGTAAAAAGAAAGGAGGAAGAACAGCAAGAAAAAGATAGATTAGAGACAAATGGAACAATGCCAGGAAAGAAAGAATAAAGAAAGCGGAAGAAGAATAATAATTTGATGTCAAAGAAAAAAACCCCAATGAACAATAAAGAGACAGAGAGCACAGTGGAACAAGAAAGAAAAAAAGACAAGAGAACACAAACTGGCAAAAAAGAAAGAAAAAAAAGAATGCAAATGACCATTCAACAGAACAAGTACATACAGGCAGGAAAAAGGCAACGAGAAAAAAAATAAGAAAAAAAAGGAAATAATTTAGAGTGAAAGGAAGAAGAGTAGAGAAGAAAACAGGAAAAAAAGGAAATTACACTGAGCCAATAAAAATATATTTTTTAATGGAAGAAAAAAAACAAAGACAGCAGGAAAAATAAAGAACAAAAAGACAAAGGATGAAAGACAGGTAAAAAGTAAAAAACAAAGTATGGAAGTTAAAAAGAAAGGCAGACAGAAAGAAAATGAGAACACGAAAGAGAACACAGGAAGATGAATAACTGTGGGGTAAACACATAATTAGCAGTGTAATTAAGCTAGCCTGATTACTGCAGTCTGTAATTAACTAATCCTAGAACAACATAAGCGACATTAATTAGTAAACAAAGACTGCAGAAAATGAAAGGAGTTCGGTTCTTCTGCTTACTCAGCGATTCGGAGCAGGAAGGCGTCCACCTCCTCCAGGATGCTGGCCGAGCAGAACTTGGAGAACTCGGTAGAGGACGGCGTTAAGGACAGGGGCGGCATGTGCTGTAAGGCTTTCCTGCGGTCACAAACCCAATGACTTAACAAGTGAGCCACTTTTCTTGTTTAAAGCAGACCCACTACTGTTAGAAACACTTCTGCTTTATCTCCACAGTGTAGACATCTGAAGGAGGTTCTGGCATTAGAACAGAACAGAGGGACTCACTGTGTGTTCTGCAGGACAGTGTTGGCGAGGGCTGGGTTCGTCTCCATGGACGCCGTCATCAGCGTGGTGAGGAGAGAGAGGTACCAGATGGCCGAGGCGTCCGACACGGACACCCCTTTGCTCTTGGTGACCTGGTAGCCCATGGTCTTCAGGCCGTGGATGCGCGTGTCACAGCCGTCGCTTAGGCACCGCTTGATGTTGATTTGGACATCTGTAAGGGTGGAGGACATGGACATCTTGTAAGGAAAGCTATTTGGCGATAGTTACCACAGTAATGTCCGGACCCAGGGTTCCACTTCCCATATAACATCCTGATGTCATTAGTACCCCATCGAAGGAGACACATGTACTGCTGTTTCAGATGTTCTTCCACCAAGTGCTGAAAGTAAGACCTGGCACATGCCAACGTTGCTCAGGTCTTTATGCCTGGCCCATTCTTTCGCAAAACATCACGTCAAACTATGAGAACTGGCTGTTCACTTACTGTCTAATATACCCGACCCGTGACTGAACATGTCGACACTACTTGGTCTCCTGTTTTGGTTCATCTGTGACTCTATAACCTATGGTAAGTGCCAGCTGGTGGAAACAGCAGTTCCTGATGGTGTACCAAAGCTGAGTGGTATGGCCAAAAAATGATATCACGGTATTTGTAAGGATTCTACCGCTTTCATGGTATTTTTGTCTAGGTGGGGAGATTTGGGAGGATAACAGGCTTTTATATAGGTGTGTAGCTAACTGTACTGTCAGGACTAAATAGAATATATACAGTTGTGATCAAATTTATTCAACCCCCAATGCTGTGAAGGGTTTTATGGAATTCAGTGCACATTTGTAATTGTGTTCATAATGAAATCTTACAAGGACTTGTTAAAGAACTAAATGCAACTAAAATAGCATCAATTGTTTTTGTCATAAAGTATTAAATGGCCTTTTTGTGATTTCTTCATTGACACAATTATTCAACCCCTTTACGACTACCACTCTTAAGAACAGAGGTTCATTCCAGTGTTTTCAATCAGGTATTGAAAACACCTGTGGATGTCAACGAGCAGCAATCAAGCATAATAAGCACCAATTAGGCAGATTTAAAAGGACTGTGATACTCAGTTCCTTCTAGACATCTACTGGTGTGTTTACAAGCATGGTGAAGGCAAGAGAATGGTCCCAGAAGACAAGAGAAGAGGTTATTGCTTTTCACAAGAATGGCAATGGATATAAAAAGATTGCGAAGTTGTTAAATATTCCAAGAGACACTATCGGAAGTATCATTCGCAAGTTCAAGTTAAAGGGCACAGTGGAAACGCTACCTGGTCGTGGCAGAAAGAAGATCCTGACCGCGACTGCTGTGCACTACCTGAAGCGTAATGTGGAGAAAAATCCCCGCGTGACTGCTAAGGAACTGAAAAAAGACCTGTCAGATGTGGGCACCAAAGTTTCAGCTCAGACAATAAGGCGCGCACTGCATAACGAAGACCTCCATGCCAGAACTCCCAGGCGCACCCCTTGCTGACTCCAAAGAACAAGAAAAGTCGACTGCAAGTTGGATTTGAAAATAAGCATTGTGTAACAGTAGAGAAATAAAAAGTTGGATTTGAAAGCAAATTGAAATGCCAAAAGTCATGTGGACAAGCCACAAAAGTTTTGGGACAGTGTACTGTGGTCAGATGAAACTAAATTAGAACTGTTTGGGACAGCGCTATGTTTGGAGGAGGAAGAACCAGGCTTATGAACAAAAGAACACTTTGCCTACTGTGAAGCATGGTGGGGGGTCAATTATGCTTTGGGGCTGTTTTGCTTCTAATGGTACAGGAAAGCTTCAACGTGTGCAGGGTACCATGAATCCCTTCAGTACCAGGAGATCTTGGAGGAAAATGTGATGGAGTCAGTCACAAACCTGCGGCTTGGGAGACGTTGGACCTTCCAACAGGACAATGATCCGAAGCACACATCCAAGTCCACTAGAGCATGGTTGACGACGAAAGGCTGGAACATTCTAGAGTGACCATCGCAATCACCAGACTTAAATCCAATTGAGAACCTCTGGTGGGACCTAAAGAAGGCAGTTGCAGCGCGCAAGCCTAAGAATGTGACTGAACTGGAGGCTTTTTCTCATGAAGAATGGGCTAAGATACCCATAGGTCGCTGCAAGACACTTGTGTGAAGCTATGCTTCACGCTTGAAAGATGTCATAACTGGAAAAGGATGTTGTACTAAGTACTAAAAAATAATGTCACTAGGGGGTTGAATAAAACTGATAATGATGTGAGCACAGAAAAGACATTTGTGGTTATTCCATCATAAATATTATGTTATATTTGTCTAATTTATGAGTGCCTCTTTGATATAATTGTAAGTAAGATGACTGAAATGATCAAAATCAATGTCAAACTGGCCAAAACACTTTATTTCAGTGGGGGTTGAATAAATTTGATCACAACTGTATGTATCCACGGTTCGTGATATAGTCCTTTCCAACACCCACTCCTATACAGTACTGTGCAAAAGTCTTAGGCCCCCATTAGATTTGCTGTGTTAGCAATGGATAAATGATCATAAACGGCATATTATCGATGATTGGACCAAAAGATTTCAAACTCGGCTTCGTCACTCTACAGTAGCCTATTCACCCTGTTCCCCTTCTGAAAAAGTGCTTTCTTGGCTGCTACTCTTCCAAAAAAGATCACTCCTGATCAAGCTTCTTCAGACTGTAGACGGGTCCGCTTGGCATCCAGATGAAGCTGCCAAATGCTGCTGTTGCACAAGTGTAAGGTGTGGCCACACTAAATACTTCCACTGTAGCTCACAGATTCTGTTTTAACAGTGCATACACATTTCCTGTATTTTCTGATACTATTCTAATAAACAGACTGAGAAACTTTGACATACAGCCATTATACTGTTGCTAAAACAATGGTATATCGAATCTAATGGTGGCTGAAGACTTCTGCACAGTAATGTAAACCCTAGTGAAACACGAAGTCATGGATTCTTACTTCTTACCTCGACCTTATATCAACTATAAACAGAAAAATGTAAACTCACTTCTAACATGGAGAAGTGTAACATATAAATACACAATTTATATTCGTCAGCTAGAAGTAGCAATCTGAAGCTTGATCTCTGAGTTCTCTCCAAACCACAGGAATGGTAAAAATCATACGTATGAACCGTACATCATGTTGTGAGAAGCTTTATGGAGAATACCTAGTCTGTGGTTATCTATTTCAGGTATTGATGAGCCATCAAACAGGCATCAGACTCAGTCTAGTCTAGCATCCGATCGCAAGGCTCCAGCACTGCCCAACGTGGATATCCCTAATTAACAGCCATGCATCCTGAAATGTGAGCCGTGTTTGTGCTCGCTGCTGGGCTCTCTGGTGCTTTCCATTAAGTGATTTACTAACATCAGCATCAAGGCTAATCAGTCCAAGATCCATTATCTGGCCTTCCCTCCCTCAGATAAAGCCAGCGGTGCCTATATGATGGAAACCAATCGAGCACCAGCACTGGATTATTCAGATGCGTTTTCCAGTCCATTAGACCATTCTATACTGTGGACATTAAGTAATAACAACTTTGCAGATAAACTTGTAAGGAATTGTATCAGGGTTTCAAGGAGAAGCGTGTGATGGGTATTGTCTACGATAATATCTTAATTGTTATTTTAACAAGCGTTCCACCTAAAAGCACATGACTGAAGTTAAAAATGAGTGAGCAAACTGCATGAGGAGACAAAAGACAGTATAGGGTTTTATATAACAAAAGTACACATTATTTTGAATTGTTTTTCTTCAGAAATGAAAAAGTCACTTGGTTATTCTACATGGTGAAGCCACAATAGAGCATTTGCTAGTGCATTTTCTCTGAAAGGAGGACACTCACACGTCTGAGTGATGTTGGCGTTGTCCAGTAGAGCCACAAAGCCGGTCACGTTGCTGGGCACGCGGACGTCTCTGATCTCCTGCAGCGAGTGCCGGTTCATCCCCACCGACACGGACACCAGCTGCGGCATGTAGCTGTGATCGCTGGAGGCCACGGCGACGGCAAGCCGTCTCAGCACCACGTCCGGCTTAAGCTTTAACCTGCAACGGGACGACATGCTGATACCGTTAGCACTAACGTCAACTAAGATCAACGTCCGTTTGCTTTATCGTCTGAGGGTGTTCATAATTATAATCAGAAATACAAAGCTGTCTTATATACAGTACTGTGCAAAAGTCTTAGGCCACCATTAGATTTGTTGATTTAGCTATGGTATAATGACCATATATAACTATTTCTCAGTCGCATTATTAAAATACAAGCAGTAAGTACAGGAAAGATGCACACAAAATTAAAAAACAACTTTCAGAACAAAATTCTCCAAGTAAAAAAGTCGAAAAAGTGGTTTCTTGGCTGCTAGCGTTCCAATAAAACCATTCCTCAAGAAGGGTCAACCGGCACAGAATCCTACTGAAGTTGTTTTTTAATACTGCATACAAATTTGCTGTATTTGCTGGTATGTTCTAACAAAGAGACTGAAAAATAATTATATATAGTCATGAAACTATTGATAAAACGACAAATCTAATGGTGGCCTAAGACTTTAGCAAAGTACCGTACATCTAATTGACATCTGAACCCTTGCGACACCTGCCGACAATAGCGAGAATAGCAGTCTTGCAAGCAGAAACACGGTAACGTTCCTTTCGTTTTTATTTTCGGTAAATGTTTCACATTTTATAAAAGTTACAAAGACTGTACTGTACAGGGCAGTAATGTACTAACTGTTTTCATATTGTATTTTAATCAATATTAGTTTTTCAAATAAAACACTATGTATCCAAACTACTGTGTGACCATGGTTATGTCCAGCTAACGTCCATTTTGTTAAACGTCCTGTTTCACAGAATGTAACGCGGCCATCAAATGCTGCATACCTCCAGAGACATTACACAACACATACTCAATATAGACAAAAGTTTGTGGACACCCATTCTATCCACAAACTTTTGTCTATATGGTTTATGGACATAAACTTGTTAACATTAAAATATTGGTTCATTGTACTTGGCAGCTAACAAACTGTAATATGACGAGGCTGAACAAAACGCACAAGACTATACAAGAGTGAACTATAACACCATAATTCTTTTTTTAATAACTTTTAAAGAAAAAACATGACCAATTTATCAGGTTCGATTCTCCAGTGCTAGTTAAGCTTTATACATGTTGCAGCAGGTCCCCGTACCTGATCCAGTGGGAGTGTGCACTGCCATCGGACTGCCAGTAGGACACGGTCTCGCCATTGGTCATCTTATGGACGTCGGCAGTGTTGGACGAGGCCTCGATGGAGCTGTAGCACTGAGACACCACCTTGACACGATCGGTCTCCGAGTCCAGGGTCAGCTCTGCCCCATACTGGATATCCATGTCTATACGACACAGAAAGAGAATGTGTCAGTGTGACATGGGGGAGGGAGGCAGGATGATCAGTAAACATTTCTGTTAGTATGTGAGGTGCAGGTAAGCGCCGCTTCACAACCATCCCATCAACGTCAGTCCTCTTTACCAACCGAGGGCTTATAACTAAATATAATGGGAAAGAAAAGCCTGTCCTTTAACTCCAGGCACTGTAAACAGCTGCTCACCTCAACAGCCAATCAGCGCTGCAGATCCACGAGCAGAGGCGGGAGATTAAGGGCGGAAGCCCTCATTCGTGACATGGTTGCCAGGTTCGCTTACATTCTAAGTTGGGCTTATTTCTCTATAAAGTCACTTACAAATATTGGTAGCTGTGGGTTGCAGGCTTTTGGGGCTTTTTCTAATCCTCTCTCCCTCTCTCTCTGTCTTTTTGTGGTTATTGTTTGTTTTTGAGCCAATTCACTTATTTCCCTTGTCATATCTGGCAACCCTGATTCATGTGTGTATATATATACATATATACATATATACATACATATATACATATATATGTGTGTGTGTGTGTGTGTGTGTGTGTGTGTGTTGTTCATATCTCATTGTGGGGACCACATTAAAAGGCACATACCTATACTAGAAAAACAGGTTCTCAGACTTTTCAATGTTTTCGTCCTACTGGTTAAACCACAGTTACGTGTCCTGACACATGCCCCGCCGGCTGCAAACCACCAGCTTACAGAACCATAACAAGCCCCAGCAGCGGCGGTTACCTTTCTCCTTCTGCAGCACATAGTCCAGGTAGTCCTGCAGCACGGCCGATCTCATGGCACTGATGCTGTTGTAGCCGTCCAGCGAGGGGAAGGGGATGGTGCTGCTGGGGATGCGATTCCGGTGCAGGAACTTGAGGATCTTTGAGGCATGCGATCCTGTTCTGTCAGTAGACTTGGAGAAGATGTCAACAAACCCTGGGAATATGAAATGAATATAAAATGAAAAAACAGACATACATTCACTTTTTTTTTTTCTATATTTCTGCATAAATATGACCTAAAACATCATCAGCTTTTCACACAAGTCCTAAAAGTAGATAAAGAGAACCCAGTTACACAAATGAGACACAAATATTATACTTCATCATTTATTTATTGAGGAAAATGATCCAATATTACATATTAGTGAGTGGCAAAAGTATGTGACCCTTTGCTTTCAGTATCTGGTGTGACCCCCTTGTGCAGCAATAACTGCAAGTAAACGTTTCCTGGAACTGTTGATCAGTCCTGCACACCGGCTTGGGGAAATTTTAGCCCATTCCTCCATATAAAACAGCTTCAGCTCTTGGATGTTGGTGGGTTTCCTCACATTAACTGCTCGCTTCAGGTCCTTCCACAACATTTAGATTGGATTAAGGTCAGGACTTTGGCTTGGCCATTCCAAAACATGAACCTCATTCTTCTTTAACCATTCTTTAGTAGAACGACTTGTGTGCTTAGGGTCGTTGTCTTGCTGCATGACCCACCTTCTCTTGAGATTCAGTTCATGGACAAATGTCCTGACATTTTCCTTTAGAATTCTCTAATATAATTCAGAATTCATTGTTCCATCAATGATGACAAGCGGTCTTGGCCCAGATGCAGCAAAATAGGCCCAAACCATGATTCTACCACCACCATGTTTCACAGATGGGATAAGGTTTTTATGCTGGAATGCAGTGTTTTCCTTTCTCCAAACATAACGCTTTTCTTTTAAACCAAAAAGTTATATTATTCTCCATTAGCCTTCTGGCTTGTCCACGTGATCTTTAGCAAACTGCAGACGAGCAGCAATGTTCCTTTAGGAGAGCAGTGGCTTTCTCCTTGCAACCCTGCCACCATTGTTGTTCAGTGTTTTTCTGATAGTGGATTCATGAACATTAACATTAGCCAATGTGAGAGAGACCTTCAGTTGCTTAGAAGTTACCCTGGGGTCCTTTGTGACTCCTCGCCAACTATCACCACGCCTTGTTCTTGGAGTGATCTTTGTTGGTCGACCACTCCTGGGGAGGGTAACAATGGCCTTAATTTCCTCCATGTGTTACACAATCTGTCTGACTGTGGATTGATGGAGTCCCTCAACTCTTTAGAGATGGTTTTGTAACCTTTCCCAGCCTGATGAGCATCAACAACTCTTTCTGAGCTCCTCAAAAATCTCCTGTGTTCGTACCATGATACACTTCCACAAACGTGTGTTGTGAGGAGCAGACTTTGATAGATCCCTGTTCTTTAAATAAAACAGGGTGCCCTCTCACACCTGATTGGCATCCCATTGACTGAAACACCTGACTCTAATTTCACCTTCAAATTAACTGCTAATCACATACTCCTAGAGGCCACTCACTAATATGTAATATTGGATCATTTTCCTCAATAAATAAATGACCAAGTATAATATTTTTGTCTCATTTGTTTAACTGGGTTCTCTTGATCTACTTTTAGGACTTGTGTGAAAATCTGATGATGTTTTAGGTCATATTAATGCAGAAATATAGAAAATTCTAAAAACGTTTACAAACTTTCCAGCACCACTGTATGGGTAGTAGTTTTATTAAATACTCTATTTTAAATCATACAGCTTTCTAAAGCAAACATTCTACTCTGGTCAAGAGATTCTTAGCTTCTTAGCTTGAAGATGGCGCCGACAAGCCGTGGAATTTTAATTCCCATATTTGACTTACCGTAATAATTATTATGGATTCCTGTGTTAACTGCTTTATGTACCGCCCCAATATGGCAGTGTATTATTACTGTTTTCTGAGTAGCATTCTTTTCTTGTCTAACCGGTAATGAATACTTATAGATTATGGAGTATTTGCATCAGGGCACCTTCAACTGTCTGCACACTGCCAAATTACTGAATGTAAGCTGCTCTGATTCCTTAGCAACTCAGCAATAAACCAAAAGACATGATGTAACTCAAAAGAGACGAAATGAGGCTACAAGAACAGTAAAGTCATGTGAACCAGCCACCAATGTGATTCCAGTAGGTGTTTAATCTTTCTTTAAAAAGAACAGAGTTTGTAACCTCAGTGTACTGAATTGACTGAATATGACGGGCTATACAGTTTCAGTAAAGTAAAATCTTTATTCTCATGCAATTAAAAGAAACTACTAGAAACAGAGGTTTAAATTCTAAACAAAATGCTCTATTCTAGCTTCACCACATCTTAAACAGCAGAGTGAAAACATTCTGAGGAATAGCAATTCAGAATGTGTACTCTGTTCATGTCAAATTTTAAACAAAAACAATCTTTTGTTCTCTGCAATTCAAATAAACTCAAACTCTCACTGAGAACGGGATATGCGCCTATGAGTATGACGTACGACTGCAAAATATGTTTTACAATACTACGCATATATTAAATACTACTTTTTACAGCCTCGGTCTTACCTGGCGTGAGCGAGCAGGCCTGGAGATGTCTGATCACGTGACTGAGTTCTCCTTGGAGGTTTGCCCCATTGCTGTTCTTCAGAGCCACCAACATGCTCTCGACATCGATGACGCCATCGCCCTCGGCATCAAACTGAGCAAAGGCCTGCGCAAACACAACGGGACGGGAGAGATCTTACACAGAAGCTACTGGGTACAGAGGATGTTAGTACAATGCTCTACACGTCAATGTTTCCATGTCTGAGGCCTCGAGGGTTAGCACTAATGGGCTAAAGGTAACCAAAAATGAAACCAACGGGACGTTTTCTTACCCCAGTTGTAGTCTGTAAAACAAATAAAACAACGCTTTGCTGGAGGCACAGTCACCAGCGTTCATAAAGCGCTTCAGGGATTGGGCTTCCATGGCCCAGCAATCACACACGAGCAAACCCTGGCTTGTCAACTTTGGTCCGAGTAATGCGTTCACATAAGGGTGTAACGATACACTCTGCTCATGGTTCGATACGGAGTTCACGATTCGATTTTCGTACGATTTCTTGTATTTCTGATGTGTAAACAATGCAAAACAACGCACATTTTCTTAAGTATGTTTTTTAAACAAAAAAAAACAACAACAGTCCCCTGGAACTAAAAGAAATGACTAGCTTTAGAATGAATCTATATTATGCAGGCTGCTTTTCATGTTTAAATTAATGCATGTTACTGTCGACACTTTTTAAACTACAAAATAGAAAAATTAAATGGCATACATCAGGTTGACTCCAGAGTTCCGTATTAGTTGTACAGAACTGGATTGGACTGGAACAATGTAAACTATTTTTAATAGGCAAACACAAAACTGGTTCTAGGGCTGCGCTAAGAAATCGATACAGCAATATATCACAATATTTATTATCAATATACTGCATCGATTCATCTCCAAAAATAGATTTTTTGGAAGAAAAACACATTTTAAATCTCGGGCAAACTACAATCCCCGCTCCTGTAGATGTCTCAGTACAGAGTTTGACTGAAATTGTCCGCTGAATTATTAATGTGATGGATTAAGAAGACTTTTGAGTGAAATCTGTGGAATATACTGCAACGTATCGTAATATAATCGTGTGAAAAGTGGTGAAAAGATGGTCTGTCTGTGAAAATAAGGAAACGTTGGAAGGACAACACTGATGTCCTAACATATCACCTAGACAAGGATGTGATCTTAAATATTTTTCCTCTCAATTCCTCCGAAGTATAAAAAACGGAGATGACTGAACCCAAAATGAACCTTTTTGGCCACTGTTATTGACTTATGTTCTAGCTAGATCCACATGGCGGTGATATTTGTGTTGAGAACTGTGGGACTGTGGGACTGTGGTAGCCTAGCGGTTAAGGTACTGGACTATGGACCAAAAGGTCCAGGGTTCAAATCCCACATCTGCCAAGCTACCACTGTTGGGTCCTCGAGCAAGACCCTTAACTCACAATTGCTTGGATTGTAAGACTGTATCAATTGTAAGTCGCTCTGGATAAGGGCATCTGCTAAATGCTGTAAATGTAAATAGAGTTTTTGGGACTGTGGTAGCCAAGCGGTTAAGGTACTGGACTCTGAACCTGAAGGTCCAGGGTTCAAATCCCACATCTGCCAAGCTGCCACTGTTGGGTCCTTGAGCAAGACCCTTAACTCACAATTGCTTGGATTGTAAGACTGTACCAACTGTAAGTCGGATAAGGGATAACTCTGGATAAGGGCGTCTGCTAAATGCTGTAAATGGAAAACTGTTTACATTTTGTTGGGAATTGCTACTGGGCCAAGCGCTCACTGTTATTTTTAACATTCTGGACATCATGTGACTGAACAATTTGCTCTGTCACTTGTATAAACAAGAAAACAAAAGAAACAGCCTCGTTCCAATGGCTGCACCGAGCGTCTGTCAGCATGTTCCAAGTGTGTCAGCTGACTGCACTACAAGTCCCACAGGAAATGATAAAAGCCTGATAGCGCCCACCCTGCCGATC
Source organism: Ancistrus triradiatus (assembly GCA_025084515.1). Lineage (NCBI taxonomy): Eukaryota > Metazoa > Chordata > Actinopteri > Siluriformes > Loricariidae > Ancistrus > Ancistrus triradiatus. The sequence continues at coordinate 6,602 of JAJAGP010006675.1, read as the reverse complement.
GATAAACGCTAGCCGCATAAGCAACATCAGCTCGATCAATGGCATTCTGAGATAATCAACATCAACCAATACCTGAGGCCGATATTCAAGAATAGTGGAGAAAACGCAGAATTACAACTTACATGTCACAAACTGGGACTACTCAGTGGTTAAAACCAAAAAGATGCTGCTACCCTGCACACTACTCTTAACATTGTTTATTTTTTGCAAGTATTTCCAAGTATTTACTGTTATCTGGTAATAAATGTTCAAGTGCAATAAAACGTATTTTTTATTATAAAAAGACAGCGTGCAAACAGTTCATTCAAAGTGTTCATTGAAGTTCAGCAATTATCAGTTGCAAAGCAATGTGATATCGGCATTAAATATCGGCCGTCGGTCTCCCTGCTCTCTAAAGATCAGCATCAGAGATTAAAAACCCAAATCGGTCGGCCACTACTTCTTACGTAGCTTCATTCATTTGGAGTTTACTTCCACTCTTCATCATGCCTCCTCATGCCAAGTTTTGTTTCGGCCCTTGAATATGCTGTTAAACTTCGAAAAGCGTGTTGAACCAGATTTGAACTGCGTAGAACGTAAACAAGTGTTTGCAGTCCAAACAGGTGCAGGGATCGGTGTTTACTCTGTAATAACGTACGGCAATCATGTGGTTTACATGATAAACACCAGCTGAAAGCCCACTGAGATATAGCAGCTTGGACTGTGCATGCGGATCAAGGAATCAGTAGGTGTACACTGTGCATTTAAAACTAGGAACCAAAAGTGGAACCACGGTTCAATTTCTGGCTGGCCATCCAAGAATATTTGAAGACATTTAATATGGTTTCCATTTGCTTAGTCTAAAAAAAGCATTGTGGTTCAGAGTAGGCAACAGACTTCAACAGCCCAGTTAGATTTTTATAGTACGACAGTGCCTACAGCGTCATACACGGGTACACCTCGCCAGGACCCCCTTTTACCATCAGAACTGCCTTAATTCTTCGTGGCATAGATTCAACAAGGTGCTGGAAATGTCCCTCTGAGATTTCAGCCCATATTGGCATCACGCAGTTACAGCAGATTTGTCGGCTGCACATCCATGATGTCAATCTCTCCTTCCACCAGTCCCAGAGCTGTTCTGTAAGACTGAGATCTGCTGACTGTGGAGCCATTTCAGTAGTCAACCAGGTTGAGAGGATTTGAGCTCTGCTGGGAGCAGAAATCAGGAGATGGTACACTGTGGTAAGGGACGAACATGGTCAGCAACAATACTCAGGGAGGCGGTGGTGTTAAGCGATGCTCAATGGGTATTAAGGGGCCTAAAGTGTGCCAAGAACATATCCCCTTGACCATCATACCACCACCAGCCTGAAGCACTGATACAAGGCAGGATGGATCCATATTCTCATTTTATTTAGACCAAATTCTGACCGACCGGCCCAATGTCGCAGCAGAAATCAGTATCAGACCAGGCAACGTTTTTCCTACTCTCCAATTTTGGTGAGCCTGTGTGACCTGAAGCCTCAGCCACCCGTTATTAGCTGACAAGAGCAGTAACCGATGACGTCTTCTGCTGCTGTAGTCCATCTGCTTCACGGTTTGATGTATTGTGCGTTCAGAAATGCTCTTCCGCATACCTTGGTGGAAACGACTGGCAATTTCAGTTAATGTTTCCTTTCTATCAGCTCAAACCAGTCTGGCCGTTCTCCTCTGGCATCAACAAGGCATTTTTGCCCAGAGAACTGCCCTCACTGGATATTTTCTCTTTTTTGGATCATTCTCTGTAAACCCTAGGGAAGGCTGTGTGTGAAAATCCCAGCTGATCAGCAGTTTCTGAAACACTCAGACCAGCCATGCCACGTTCAAAGTCCATGGTATTGCTGTGGCATGACAGTTGATTTCCAAACTCTGTCAGCCTTCATATGGTGCACGGTGGTTTGTTGGCAGATGGTGAAATTATTTTGTTGCTGAGCCGTCTTTAACAGCAACCGATTTCCGACAGTTTGCAGATTTCCATCCAGTAATTACATCTACATGGTGTCTGTATTTTGTCTCCTGGTGCAGTTTGTTCACTCATTTTTAACTTCAGCCTGACTTAGCTTGGTTTGTGGCGCTGGCATCCTGCATGCACAGTAGGAAATCATACCCGGCTCCATGACATAGTGAATATGTGAACTCTTAAGGCGTGTTTTTGATTTTTTTGCAAAGCGAGTGACGTACTTGATAACATCAGCCCACACAGCCTTAGAACAACAACTGAGAACAAAGCAAGACTGATCTAGAACCGCAGCTGTATAAACGGATCTGTACCTGCAGACATTGTTCTACCACCACATGGCTTACCACTGAACTCTCCCTTTCATTAAGGGAGCTAAGAGGTTAAGGGATAAAACATACTCAGAAGATATAGCAGGAATTTGAATAGTGTTCGTCTGAATTTGTTTTCAATTGAATTAAACGTGTTTCTACCCAGCGAATGAGTTTCCTACTGTTGCTTTGTCGCACTTAAGGGTGAACGGGGCTTTACACTTGCACTAATAAGTGATTACTAGGTCTTTTCTCAGTGCGGGGAAACGTGCTGACATTCCTGTCTGTGGTAACCTCGCGTACACGGGGTGCTAAAGCGGGGCTACCTCCTCACACTCCTCTCTCTGGACGTCCCTGCGCTCCAGCATGTCGCAGAACTGGTCCAGGCTGAGAGTCTCCTCCCCGCGGCTCAGCCTCTCCTCCAGCCAGCGCAGCAGCGCGCTCTCGTTCCGAGCGATCGCCGACTCGGACACAGCCAGGGTCGTGACGTCACCCGCGCGGCCCGCCGCCTCTCTGAGCCGGACCTGGTCCATCAGAGCCTCGGGAGAGGGAAGCCTGCAACTCGGGACGTGCGTACGAGCCGAGCCGCGGCCGCTCCGTCCCGAGCCCGTGCCTCCTGCACCTCCGGCGCCCGGGGTCTCCGCTCCAGCTCCGGCAGCCGCCGCGGCAGAGGTCGGGCCGCCTTCTGCCAAGCTCGGGCTCTCCGCCTCCACGTCCTCCTCGCCGCTGCTCTCCGCGTTCCCCATCGCCCCTACCGCCGCTGCTGCTGCGCTCCCCGGATTCCGGATCTACACCCAATCCTATTCTCCAACCTTCCAGTAAATCCGTCGGCGGCTTGCTTCCGTCCTCCCTCCACTACCGGCAGCAGCTGACGTCGGGTTTTGGCAGCAAAACTTCCGCCAGGTAGACGGACTACACAGTTGCGCCCCCTATAGGTTTTCCCTCCTCCAGTACCGTCAATCCTTTCACAAACTCCGTTTTCCTTTTCATTTCATGCGTTGTGTATCCTGGATTGTATCCGGACCCTTTTTGGCCATACACATGCATTTACACACAAGAGTCAAATGTGTCTACACTCAGCCAGACTGAAATCTGATTACCGTGTAACATGTAAACCGGCTCATAACTCGACCTCCTGGTTTCTGTATTGGTTTGTACAGGTTTTATTTGCAAAAGATGGTGATCAAATATCACGTTTTTACCTAATCTCTTCAAACCTCTTTAAAGTAACTGGAAGTGCCAACTTTGGGAGTTAATTTTTAGGAGAGGATGCTGTTAGACATGTTTAATACAGCGGTGATGCTTTTACAGTACATAGATCCATTTGGTTTTATGTTTTATCGACATTAACATAAAAAGCATCACCAAAATATATTGTTCAGTACTTTATATATATATATATATTATATATTATATATATATAATATATATATATTATATATATATAATTATATATATATATATATATATATTACACAGTACTGCGCATTGGTCTTATTCCTTATTTTTCAGTTTTATTCTGCTTTATACTTTAAATACAAGTTTTCAATTGCGTCTTTGTAGTTCTACAATTCAGACGTAGTCCAATCTGTTTTTTTCTACTACTTGTAATTCCCTTTACTCTTTGGTCAGGGACCATCACTGTAGAGCTCGATTGGCCTTTTTTTGCCCATAGAACACCCATCATTGGCAGGTCCACCACCGGCACCTGTTCCTTTTTCACAGATGAGAGCACTTTCACACCCAATTCACCTGACCATGGTACAGACTTGACATGATCTGAGACACCCTAGAGAACGTTATTGGCGCCGCCTGCAGCATCTTTTCAGCATGGACCGGTTGGTGGTGGGTCAGTGAATGGTCTGGGGAGGCATATATCCTAGTAGGGGACCAAGACCTCTAACGGCTAGACAAATCCGAAACCCTGAGACTGCTATTATGTATTGGATGATACCCTTGGACCCATTGTCAGACCTACGGCGGTGCATGGGTCCTGGGTTCCTCCCTGGTGCGCTACAATGCCCGCCCTCATGGTGGTGAGAGTAATATATATATATAAATATATATAATATATATATATAATCTAATATATATATATATATAATATATATCATATAAATAATCTGTGTGTATACGTATACATTTTTCAACAGTATTAAAATATAAATTACATTATTATATTTAAATCTATCTATTATTAAATATATTCCCCAAAACGATGATTCTATACGTCTTTATTATCTTCATATATTTTCGTTATTTTTCATCCTAATTAAAAACTACATTTCCGGTAGTGCTAGCTTGCAGTACCGCGCATGCGCGCTACGTAACGTCATGGCACGTTGCCGTGTGTTTACGTTACACGGAAGTGTTTAGACTTTATTCATTTCGTTTTAAAGTTCAAATCATGTAATTATTATGTAAGAACTAAGCAGCAGGATGTTAAAGTATGTAGTGGTGTTGATGTCGGTGGTTTGGGCAGCATGGAGACTTTCTGAGTGGCTTTCTGATCAGACAGCTGGAGAAGTGATGAGTAAGGAGGAGCTGTTGGAGTACACCGGGACCCGGGGCAGCAAAGGACTGTACCTCAGTATTTTAGGCCAGGTGTTTGATGTGGAAAAGGGACGCAAACATTACGGTCCTGGCAGAGGATACCATTTCTTTACAGGTGGGTATGCATGTGGTGTTAATACTGAGACTGTATAAGCTAACCCTGCTCTATACTCCACTAGTAGGTTCCTTATCGTAAAGCCTATATACTATGGAAAGCGTCCTTAGGTTTGGGACAGGCCTTTTATCAATTTAAATTCTCCCCCGTGTACTGGACAGTGAAAGGTACTGAACTACTGAGCAGAGCTCAGGGTTCAAGTCCTTACGTCTTTAATGGTGGCTTTTTCTCTTTCTTTGTCTTTTTTAACAAAAAAAGCACATTTGTACTTGAAAAAGCCAATGAGCCAAAGGCCTTGCTTGTGACTGAGATTAGGGTTAGGTGTAGCATTAATTACCTACAGTAATCATTATGTCAAAAACAAGTCCTGACAAGTACCTGTGTAGTAAGATGTGTGTGTATTACTACAATGCCAGCTTGAGTGCGTGCTGTCACGGCAAAAGGGGGAACATACCAAATACTAATCAATTCTGAGAACGATTCAACTTTTCACTCATGTTGGTATGCTGATTATATGGTTTGTAATTTAAAAAACCATTGTATTCAATTAAAGAATAGTTCAAAATAAAAGTATTTTCACTAGTGGTCTCAGACTTTTGGTCCCCACTGTATATACACACACTTATGTACACACAGTTCATTAGCCCACCACTATGGTGACTGGATTCGAGTGCTGGCAGTGCCTTCAGGCCAAGGGTTGAAATCCTACCTCTGCCAAGCTGCCCCGTTGGGCCCTTCAGCACGGCTCTTAACCCACAATTTAATGGATTCTAAGGCTATATTAGTGGCAAGTCGCTCTGGATAAGAGCATCAGCTAAGGTTTAAATACAAGTGTAAAAACGGAGACATCATTCTCCCTGCCACTTCTTCCTGTGCCCAATGAATTCCACAAAAAGCTCCTATGGCCTCATCTAACGTTAAACAGTCTAACGTTTGGCACTGATGCATTCATTTCCCATTTACCTGTTGGGCCATCAGGTAGAGACGCATCCAAGGCCTTCGTGACAGGTGATTTCACTGAGGCAGGGTTGACCGATGACATCTCAGACCTGTCCCCAGCTCAGATGGTGGCGCTCTATGACTGGCTGGCTTTCTATCAGAAGGACTACACACCTGTAGGTAAGATCTGTAGGGTACATAGCTCATGTGTTAGGTGCACCTACCTGGTATCTTCCTTCATATTGGGCAACTCATTGCTGTGCAGTTTCAGTCCGGCTGTACCATAGGACAGCGTGAGGATGGTTTGGGGATGGCCATCCTCAAAAGTGACACTGTTGATGTGTTTGGGCTTTAGTATGTTCTTTTGGAGATGGGAAAGTTTGATCTTGTATCCAAAACCATGACACTGGGTTGGCTACTCAAGGTGAAAAGGTGAGTGTGATGCCCTGCAGTCACACTCAGAATCCGATTGAGGAGCTGCTCTGTTTATCGAATTTCATACTCCGATTGCCCAGAGCAGATTAAGGTCTGCTGTTTCCATGACCACTTGAATAAACTGCAGAAATCCGATAAGTGCATGGATATCTAGTATAACAGTGTCCTTACTCGCATCTCCACTCATTAGTAGGTGGATCCGACTCATAACCACTGACATTCCACCCATGTCCGCTACTTCTTCCAGTTCACTCCTGCAATCTCTTTGCCTCTG
>JAJAGP010006674.1:0-19372 GCA_025084515.1 Ancistrus triradiatus | reverse complement strand
AAGTGATGATGGGCAAAGTGAAAGAGGCCACCAGAGAGTTCCTCAAAGGGAAACCCTTCGCGGAATACATGATCAGCCCATTTTTCGACAAGTTCCTACAGTGGAAGGAGTACGAGAAGCAGCCGATCAACGAGAAGTACTTCTACGAATTCAGGACGCTCGGTAAAGGAGGCTTTGGAGAGGTAAGGGAACGTTTCAATATATAGGATTACTAATTCTTACACTGAGTTCTAATTCTTTTTGGTAGGGCCCATGATACACATTCATACTACAATGGACCCTTGAGGAAAGATCTTCTCTGATTGAATGAAACAATTATGCTTATTCCCTAGAGCAATTACAATGATTAACATTTTTTCAGATTGACAGATCCACAATCCTCACAGAATCCAGGGCCCTCATACTCATTATAAAGATAATATTGTGCTAATATGCTGGTATTTAAATCAACAAAACAATATTCTCTTTCACATGTGTTACTTCTCATGTAGAATATTAAATTAAACCCGAGTTGTAATTTTGTTAATCAGCTATTTTTTTTTACATAAGATATATAATCAAACTCAGACCCCAAATAAATAAAATAATTATTAATTTACTTAATTAGTTAATGCTGTTGATTCATACTATTGTACTTGCTCAAGAACTGATTTTTTAAAAATAATTTTATTGGTACATTTTTGCCCTTTTTCAGAATTGAGCTGATAAAATGTTTGCAATGTTCATTGCATTTTATTTGCAATTTTATTTATTTTCACTTAGGTGACACACAAAACCCATCTCAATATATTGCTAAAGTCCAGACCATAGGGATAACAAGTCAAGCTTATATTGCTTAAGTTCCTCTAGAATCATGATTAAATACGTACTACATTCAGTAACCTAAAGCGCAACAGCAAAATCATGATGGTGATTGTGAAATGATGACAGTCTCCTTGCTGAATGCTCTCCAGGTGTGTGCAGTGCAGGTGAAGAACACGGGGCAGATGTATGCCTGCAAAAAGCTGTGTAAGAAGCGGCTGAAGAAAAAGCACGGTGAGAAGATGGCTCTGCTGGAGAAGAAGATCCTGGAGAAAGTAAACAGCCCCTTCATCGTCACCCTGGCTTACTCATTCCACACCAAAACCCACCTGTGTCTGGTCATGACGCTGATGAACGGCGGAGACCTGAAGTACCACATCTACAACATTGGAGAGAAGGGCATCGAGATGGATCGGATCGTTTATTACACGGCCCAGATCACTACGGGCATTCTGCAGCTGCACAACATGGACATTGTGTACCGAGACATGAAGCCAGAGAACGTGCTGCTGGACAGCCAGGGCCAGTGTCGACTTTCTGACCTAGGTCTAGCCATCGAGGTTCCTGCTGGAAAAACCACCACCCAGAAGGTGAGAGTTCATCTTTATGCACAGTCGAACGCTGTTATTGGAATATTTACATTTACACTCGCAGCATTAAGCAGACGCCCTATGAATATTTGGGTAGCAGAGCCTGTTTTGAATGATTTCAAATGGAAATATTCCTTCCTCATACCTGTATATTCAATAATGCCATAGTAATAGAGTGGCACATGGGACTTTCTACATGGGCCCTAGCCAATCTACAAAACATGGTTATCGCCACAACCACAGCTTTTCCTCACTCCATTTCCCAATGCTCATCACTCCTGCCATGTGACTCCCTACGTCACACACTGCCGATTTCATTATTCTGCACGGGAAAGTGTGGGAGAGTATCGTACTGCGTATCGTTTGCCTGGGAAAATTTGAAATTCTAAATTCAGAACATGGTTTCTGCTGAGTGTGTATTTGTGTAGTGTTGGATTCCCATCGTGGAGTCGAAAAATCATAAACCAGACCAACATAAAACAGGGACTATCTGGACACTAATACATAAAGGAACACTAAACAATTATCGGAATTTATTATTATTATTATTATTACTATTGTTTTTATTCATTCATTCAATTATTCATTCATCTTGTCCGCTTAATTAATAATTAAAAACACAGGGCCAAGGCAGGAACAGCTCTAGACAGGGTGCCAATCTGTCATTGGACACACACCTAGAACCCTAGAGCACAGGGTGCAGGGGTGAACGGGGTGCCAGGTTAATGCAGGGCTGCTCCCTCAACACAATCAATTATGCCTGTGTGTGACACCCAGTCCGACCAGACCAATATTTTCCCATAGGGAATGAATGGGCCCAGTGTTAATGAACGGGAAAAACTAAATTTCAAGCTGGAGAAACCACGTTTGCAAGATAGTTAGTGCAAGATAGCTAGTGATGGAACAGGGTTTTTGTGATCTTGGCAATTGGCCCTTGAGCTGTGGTTCTGGGGCCCCTCAAAGTCGTGATTTGGCCCCAATGTTAATGAATGGGAAACATAAAATTTATAGCTAGAGACTCGAAATTTTGCAGGATGATTCAGCTCATAATGGAATAAGGCTTTTGTGGTTGTGATGCTAATCGGTCCTGATAGGTGATGCTGATAGGGGCCCCACAGTGGCCCCTATGTCTCCAATGTTAACAAACGTAAAATGTAATTTTCAGCTGGACAAGCGGACTTTTTCAGGATGATTCAGCTGATAATGAAATAGGGATTTTATGCTTTGGGTGCTAATCAGATGTTGGGGGCTTCACAGTGGCCCATAACTCCTCACTGTTAACAAATGGGAAAAATTTTATTTTGAGTTAGACATTCGAAATTTTGAGGGTGACTCATCTGATAATGGAATAGGGTTTTGATTTATACTGAGCAGCGTCGAAGACTGCAGAGCTGCAATCACACTCGCATTTTTGTCAGGAAATGCACCTCTCTAATTGGTTGATGTTCTCAGCAGGGAACAAGCTTAACAAACGCACGTGGATCAAATGTCAAGACATTTCCTACTAATAACCAGCCAGAAACTGTTACCATTTAGCTTCTTCACTCAAGCCCATTAAAAAAAATAGATTTTTCCAAAACCAATTTTTAAATGAGATTGTGTTGTCTCATTGTGGTGCAGGAATATAGCGTTTTACTTTTAGCAGGAGCTCACCTGCTACACCTAGCATGTTGTAGATTGTGACTGTAAGCTCATTTAGCTCTGGACCGCTGAAGCCTTTAGCTCGAGTTTTGTTGCTCCGATGATCCTCTTACTCAGAACAAATTACACAAATCTGGCTCAGATACTTTAACACAATGTGTGTGTGTGCGTTTGTGTGTCCTGCTATCGGTGCTGATGCTAACGCTTTTCATACTAGCGTTACCCATGCTAACTTTCCCTAAGATAAAACTGCTCATTAAGAATATTTTTATACTGTATTATTATATTTATGAGGACCTTCCACTGTGTAATACTGTAGGTAAATAATCACAACCTTAAACCCCAAACCCTATTCTTAATCCTACCCCTAAGATTCTCCCTAGTTTTAACCCTAAACCCTAAAGATAACTCCCAACACTACGCCTAACCCCTAATCCTGCTCCAGCCCTACATCTTGAATCCTTACTTTAACCCGAACCCCAGTCTAGACCCTAGCCCCAAAATTGATTATAACTCTAATTCCTAATCGATAAACCCCAACCTTAACTGCTAATCCTAACCCTAATGATTGATCTCTCTTAAGCTAGCCCCTATCTATTGACCCTAACCTCAATCCCAAATCCCAACCCCATAACATCTAACCGTAATCCAATTCTAATCATAACTCTAACTCATAAACCTTATATAACCCCTAATTTTAATCCTAATCCCTAACCTCTAAATCCTACCCCATGAATCCTAAAATTATCTCTAAACATAATCCCTAAATTCTAACCCTAACCATTAATCTTAATCCTGACACTGGGCCATTCCTGTAGTAACAGTCAGAGCTTTTTTGTGCATTTTTATTCATAAAGATTTATCAGAAAGTGTTCTAGTAAAAGTGCAAGTTCATGCGTACTTCCTTTTAAAAAATGTTTTAACCCCACTTTTTCTTGGTGAGGGTTGTGGAGGATCCAGAGCCAATCCCAGAGAGCATTGTAAGCGTACCGAGGATCACGGGGTCAGCAGGGGTCGCTGTTGTAGTCTTGGGATGATCCCCAGACCAACCTGGCCTTCTCTCAATGATTGTTGTGCCTGTACATGCTGTTAATTGACTGTTTCAAACTAACACGTACCCTGAAAATGCAGTGAAACTCAAATAAACTTTTGACCATCATTTTTAATACAATTTGGTTGAAATTGGTTTATATTTTTATTGGTTTCTCTCTTTTGGTTGAGTTGTGGTTAGTTGGTTAGTGGTTAAGGTACTGAATTATGGACCAGAAGGTCCTGCATTCAAATCCCACCTCTGCCAATCCGCCACTGTTGGGTCCTTGAGCAAGACTGCCAGTCCACAATTGCTTGGAGTGTGAGGCTGTATCAGTCATAAGTCACTCTGGATGTCTGTAAATCTCAAAAATCTTAAGGATCTGTTGTTCCACTGAGCAAGGCCCTAAACCCACAATTACTTGGGTTGTAAGATTGTGTCAGTTGTAAGTAATTCAGGATACAGGCGCCTGCTAAATGACATAAATGTAAATGTAAATGGAAACTTGACAGAAAGAAAGAATCTTGACATAATTTTCTAAACTTATGTAAAGAATGAGTAGACTAACTGCATTGTGTTTGCAAGAGCACCTACTTCTTTTAACTCTGACTCATAAAGAACTACAGTGGTACTTGAGTTTTTGTTTGTGAACTCTTTAGAATTTTTTATATTTCTGCATAAATATGAGCTAAAACATCATCAGATTTTCACACAAGTCCTGAATGTAGATAAAGAAAACCCAGCTAAACAAATGAGACAAAAACATTATACTTGGTCATTTATTTATTGAGGAAAATGATCCAATATTACATATTAGTGAGTGGCAAAAGTATGTGAGCCTTTGCTTTCAGTATCTGCTGTGACCCCCCGTGCAGCAATAACTGCAGCTAAACGTTTCCTGTAGCTGTTGATCAGTCCTGCACACCGGCTTGGAGGAATTTTTAGCCCATTCCTCTGTACAGAACAGCTTCAGCTCTGGGATGTTGGTGGGTTTCCTCACATTAGCTGCTTGCTTTCAGCTCCTTCCACAACATTTCCTTTGGATTAAGGTCAGGACTTTGACTTTGGCCATTCCAAACCATGAACTGATTCTTATTCTTCTGTAACCATTCTTTGGTAGAACGGCTTGTGTGCTTAGGGTCGCTGTCTTGCTGCATGACCCACCTTCTCTTGAGATTCAGTTCATGGACAGATGTCCTGACATTTTCCTTTAGAATTCTCTGATATCATTCAGAATTCCTTGTTCCATCAATGGTGGCAAGCCGGCGGACATGTGGTTTTAAAAAACTGTTCATACTTTTAATACTTTTTCATTTTGGAAAATGAGGCATTTCATAGGTACTTTACTCATTTTCAATATATGACATATTACAAACAGAATTTGTAATAATGGAAAAAAATCTTTCACATAAAACTGTCAAACTTAGTTTTGTAATTCAGTAAAAAGCATTAATGCAAACATCTTAGGTTATCTTAGGTTGTTTGCTAAGTTACCCTTTTATCAAAGCTGCTAAATTGTGGGACAAGTTTGCTACCGTGTTCTGAGAATGGCACTAACACTGTACAGTAGGCAAATAATCCTAACCTTAACCCCTAACCCAAAACTATTAGACCCACAAAATCCATTAATCCTACTCCCTATCGTAACACTAAGCTCGAACCCTAAACCTAACACCTAATTTTGATTCTACCTTGAAGTCTTGAACCCTAACTGTAAGGCTACCCCCTAATCTTGCTTATAACCCTACAGCCTCTCCCATAAAACCAAACCAGAGCCCCTAATCTTAACCCTAAATCATAATGTCTGTTTGTAATGATTTACCAAAAACTGTTCAGGTAAAAGCATAAATGTACTTCCTTGTTTCTCATTTTAAGCAACCTGTTGCACTGTTGCAGTGCTCTGGGATCTTTAACTGGGACATTTTAGAAACCCCAATTGACCTAAGGCATGTCCTTACAATTTGCAAATAAAACTGTCTCCCTTTATTTAGGTTGATAAAAGTTTAGTAATAATGATTACATTTACAGCATTTAGCAGACGCCCTTATCCAGAGCGACTTACAATTGATACAGTCTTACAATCCAAGCAATTGTGGATTAAGGGCCTTTCTCAAGGACCCAACAGTGGCAGCTTGGCGGAGGTGGGATTTGAACCCTATAGTCCAGTACCTTACCCACTAGGCTACCACAGTCCCATTACAGCATTACAGCACATTAGAGTTTCATTATTCATCCTGAAAGGATTTAATAAAAAAATGTTATGCTCCATAATTAATGATTTTAGAATTAATGACTTTATGAGCAGAATTTGGTGCATTGATAGAAGCTGTCTGTTACCAAAACTAAAAATGTGTTAAGTAAAAGAAATACCCCAAAATACAGATATTTCAAAATGACACAGGTACAGTAAAAAAGTGCTTATATTACTTCACTACATTTCACCTCTGTAAACTCTGTAACCTCTCTAACCCTCGATTATGCAGTCTCATCCAAAAGTTTAGGCACCCCTCTGCAGGGTACAAATGTACCATTAATGAGTCAATGAACCTCTGAGAACATTTGAAAAAGTGTCAAAACCTTTGCACTTATGTGTTCAGTGCTGACTCTCTCTCTCTCTCCACATACCCCCCCCCCCCCCGACCCCCCGCTTAGATTCTTCCACCACTCCTGACAGGAGATTAACAATTACGCTAATTGAGGTTCTTCTGTGTGGATAAGAACAGAGGTCAGGGAGCCGACTTGGCGTATATATAATAAGCAGGTCAAAGGCTGAGTATTTGGGCGCTGTCCTTTTAAATGTGCTCTTCCCCTCACTCCGCAATTACTTTTCATTACTTATGATTTATCCTGAGCTTAACAGAGGGAAAAGGAAATATAAAAACAAAAAACTGGCAAAAAAAAAATTCTATTCATGCCCCCTAAATTAAACATGTAAACTTAAACATAATGTACAACCATGGGTCAAAAATGAAACATTCACACTTGAAAGACAAAAGAAATGATAATAATGCCCAAATTAAATATTTACATACAGTGGTACTTTTGTTTGTGAACCCTTTAGAATGTTCTATATTTCTGCATAAATATGACCTAAAACATCATCAGATTTTCACACAAGTCCTAAAAGTAGATAAAGAGAACCCAGTTAAACATATGAGACCAAAATATTATACTTGGTCATTTATTTATTAAAGAAAATTGTCCAATATTACATATTAGTGAGTGGCAAAGGTATGTGAGATTTCAAACTGGCCAGGAGTGAGTCCTAATCTCAATCCAACTGAAAATGATAGAGCTGAATGAGCAGGATGAGATGATCCCACACCTGACTTCCCCTCTTGCAGACACAGCCCTCATGTCTGTAAGTGATGCCCTTTTGGTATGAACACTGGGTCACTGTGATGGTGGGCTAGAGTATTAAACTACTGCACTACCAACCCCAAGCATTTGTTCCAAAACATAAAATCTAAACCTAAAGTAGAAAAATATGTTCCCCAGAAACAAAAACCAAAAACCAAATGGACAATAGTTCATGGTACTGCCCCAGAACTAAATATAAATCCCTAAAAAAAAAACTTTAAGCACAAAAATTATAATATTGCCCCTGAAGCATAAAATATCTAAATGTCCCTAAAAGTCAAACTTAAAACAAAAAAAACAGTAAAAAAATATATCTAAGGATCTGCAATGAATCCACCAGAATGTACATATAACATATAACGCAGAAGCTCATGTTCTGAGTGACTCACAACTGATACTGTCTAACTATTTTCAATCCAAGCAAGTTGTGTCCAACACTTAAAACCTAAATGTGGAATTTCAAAACGAATGCGTCAAAAACTACAAATTCTAAAACAAAATCAAATAAATCATAACATTTATCTTGAAAAAGAAAGTCAGTTAATATACGCTCATTTGACAAAAAAAAAAAAAAAAGAACGCACCCAGATAGAAATGTTGGATTGCTGCAAAACTCAGCATGTAGTAGCTTCTCACGAGGTCTCCATACTTGAACCCAACTGTCATCAGATCCCAAACAGAATCTGGATTTGTTGCTAAAGACAATTCAGTCCCAGTCCACAGTAGTCCAGGTTTACATTTACAGCATTTAGCAGACGCCCTTATCCAGAGCGACTTACAATTGACTTACAGTCTTACAATCCAAGCAATTGTGGGTTAAGGGCCTTGCTCAAGGACCCAACAGTGGCAGCTTGGCAGAGGTGGGATTGGAACCCTGGACCTTCTGGTTCATAGTCCACTACCTTACCCGCTAGGCTACCACAGTCCCTACCACAGGTTTTTTGTTCATGATACCACTGCAAAAGAAGGTGATGGTGGCTGCCCATACTAGTAGATCAAATTATCCTCTCTACTGGTGTTCTGTCAGGCCTAACAGCTAGATCACAACACCCCCTCTCAAAGTCTGTCTAATGGGCAACATATATTTGCTTGTGTTGTAGAGGGATGTCTAGCAGTCAACCATCTCTCACCAAGTGGCAAACTACCCAAAAGGAGCTTCTGAGAGTGTTTTTATAGGGCAGAGGGGAAGCAATTTTATATATACTGTATATATATATGAAGATACAAAAGCCTGCTATAAAGTCCAGATTAGTCTAGTGCTGCAGTGAAGTTTGACCTTCTGGAAGTTTCTCCCATCTTCACACAGGATCTTTGGAAAGTCTCTTTCGCTGTGAGACCTTATATAGACAGGTGTACAGTATGTATTTCCAAATCATGTCCATTCAACTGAATTTACCACAAGTGGAATCCAGTGAAGGTGTAGAAACATCTCAAAAGGTGATCAAGAGAAATGCGAGGCCCCCAGAGATTAATTTCAAGAGTCACAGCAAAGAGTCTGGATAATTATGACCATGCTAATTTCAGTTTTTCCTTTCTAATAAATTTGCTAAATTTTATCTCGCCAACCTCATCTCTCGCCACCTGTGATGGCACGGCAGATTTCCTCCCATGCATTTTATCTTGAAAAGCCACCAACCTCGCCTTTCGCCAAATGTCCTGCCATCAATGAAATTCTTCCACACTTGCAACGTTGGATGATGTCCAGCCCCTTTTTGTTATCAGAGACATTATATACGGAGCAGACCGGCCACTGAATATGAATGAGACTGCAGTACAGAAGCCCTAGAACCAATTAGAAAGAACCTACTGGCGTATTAGTAAATGTGTCAAACACCTCCCTACCCCTTTGTAGTGGCGGGGTGCACATGCGCGGTTGTCAGAATAAGCTTTAAAAATGGTATTTCCTGTGTTATTTGAACCCAACAACACAAGCAAGTTATGTCATTTTTGTCCGAAAATACCAGTGATTCTAAATATGCATTTTAAATGTTAATTTCTCTTTCAGTTTTGGATATATAAATCTCTCCCCATTCAAAGAGATAGGAGTCTGGCCTTGTATGGAAATAACTCCCCGGCAGCATTACTAAGAAGGCAGCGGAGTGAACAGACTTATCTTATAATGACTTATTCATCACAGACTGGACTTCATGCGTTTTGCGTCACAGAAACAATCGTCAATCACGGACTATTTCTCAAATTTGTATAAATGAATAGAAACTGTGGATGTTTATGTACAATGTAAATGTGATTGTATGATCATGAGGGCTGCTAGTAAAACACATCATGTCAGCATCAGGTATGAATATATATATAAAATCTGTGCAGCATTTTCTTCATTGTATAGAATGAATGTATAAACATTTGTCTGTCTCTCTCTCTCGCTGTCTCTCTGTCGCCCTCTCAGGCTGGTACAGGAGCTTACATGGCTCCTGAGATCCTGACAGAGACTCCGTACAGGACATCAGTGGACTGGTGGGCTCTAGGGGTCAGTATTTATGAGATGGTTGCAGGCTACACGGCGTTCAAAGGTCCTGATGCTAAGAAAGTGGATAAGGATGAAGTGCAGCGAAGGATCATCAATGAGGAACCCAAATTTGAGCACAAAAATTTTGACCCTCTCACCATAGACATCATCCAGCAGTTCCTCAAAAAGAAAGTGGATGAGCGTCTGGGCTGCAAGTAAGAACAATTTTACAAATGACTTTACGAATTCACAAACACACCTAACAGAAAATTAGTTTAAAAAGATAATTACATGAACAAACACATTGTTAAATTACGGACAAAATTATACTATGTATGATAATGTTAAGTTAATGCATCCTAACTCTCCTCTGCATGAGATTGTTGTTCTTATGTGTGCTGTGGTTTTCTCTCTAAACCTCAGTTTTTTAAAATCATTACACAATGCTAATCCATCTGCCAAATGACTAACTGTAATTTGCACTCAGCATGAGCTCTGTACAATTTTCGTATGTCCACGAAAAGTGGAGTTAAAATGGGGGGGAAAAGAAGTAATATCCTCTTTAGTGCAGAGTTCTTTTCCAGGTCAGTGGCTGAACATTCACACCATTTCAAACCCTGTACAAGAGCACATGAATCAAAAAAGCTGGTAGCAGGGAGACCTTAGTTTGCTTAAATAACTACAGCTTTATTAAATTGGACGTTCATTCCAGATGCTCTGCTACCACAAATTATATAAATTGCGTAAGAATGCGTCATAAATTTAAACTAAACTAAACTATTGCTTTGTCTCCACAGAGGGGACGACCCCCGCAAGCACGAGTGGTTCAAATCCATCAACTTCCCACGTTTAGAGGCCGGGCTCATCCCTCCACCGTGGGTACCCAAACCTAACGTGGTCTACGCTAAGGACACGGGAGACATCGCCGAGTTCTCCGACGTCAAGGGCATCGAGTTTGACGCTAATGACGAGAAATTCTTCAAACAGTTCAGCACAGGTGCCGTGTCCATCCCCTGGCAGCAGGAGATGATCGATACGGGACTGTTCGATGAGCTCAATGACCCAAACCGCAAGGAATCCTTTGCCGGATTGGACGAAGACAAGAAATCTGGAACCTGCATGCTGCTGTAATCAGGACAAGAAAGACAAAGCATGATCCATTATGAAGCTTGGAATAACTTTCAGAATGTCACAAGTGTGTGGAGAACATTTTGGGATGTTTGAAATTAATTTCCCTTCTGTTCTCTCCTGTCACGCTTGTTTTAATGCAGTAGTACATAGAGGCTGTATAAGTACAGCCACTATAATCAGTTCTGAGAATGAACATCTGCAGGAAGGAACGTTGTAGGAACTTGTGGCAGCATTTCTTATATTCTGTAAACACTATGCGAATAAGGCTGTATCCCAAATGCAAGGCGTCAATAACGTGATAATGTGTGTGATAATGAGTTGAACAATTAAACTATACACATTTAAACTAATCCTACACAAGCAGCACTGTCGGTTAGTCAGATAGTCAGTTAGATTATGCACAGTTACACACACAATTTTGGACACCCCTGTTCAAATCACATGTTTAGTGCTTGAAAAGTATATTGTTAAAAAAAGTATAAAGTAGAAAATATACAGTGGAGCCTCTTCGCTCGAATAATTCGGACATCGACTGGTCTGGTTGAATTATTTTTGCCCCCAAAACTTAAACAAAAATTCCGACTTTGAACAGCAGCACCCTAAATAAAATTCTCAATGGTGCGATCTTCCACAGATGATGGACGTCTTCCAGTCCAGTCGGTGACGATAATGGACCCACGCCCATGAAACCCAAAAGGAGGAAGAAGAAGAACTAGAGAACAATCACAGGCATATTATATTATGTTATTTTATTCTTTTTTTATTCTTATTCTTTTCAGTCTCGGCGCCGCTGCCCCAGTGATTTAAGACGTGCCGAAACTGCATTCGCCTCAGTGGCTATAAAGTTTCACTTTATTTACACTTATTTCATGTATTTAATGATTATTATTATAGTGTTACATTCATTTGCTTTATTCATGCCTTTAATTATTAATTACATACAAATATAGGTGTAAAAAATATAGATTCATCCTATTTACATTACTTCTTATAGGCAAATTCGATTTGATTGTAGTATATTACACTCATTGACCAAAAAAAAAAATCTCACCAAGAAGTTGTTGTTGGAATTGCTTAAAACTTTATATGTGTAAATGTAATGATGATATATGTAAGCGATTCTAATATTATACCAAAAAGGATAAGTTCATTGGGGAAAACTGTAGTTTTAAGGAGGCTCTAGTTACCCTGTTAGGCCACCTCTGGCCTGGATACATGATGAGAGACAGTTGGGCATTAGATTCAAACAGGTTCTGTATGGTATCCTGTGGCACATTTGCCCACAGATGTTGCAGCTGGGGCTTTAGATCATCCATCACACCAGCAGTTGAGGCAGTTTGTCGCTCCACAGCAAAGGCAGGATTGAAACGCTTACCACGAGGTCTCCATACTCGAACCCGACCATCGTCGGATCCCAAACAGTAATTGGATTTGCCGCTAAAGACGATATGGTTCCAGTCCATAGGAGTCCAGATTTCTTGTTCACGACTCGCTGCAAACAAAGGATATGGTGGTTGGCTGTCAATGGCCGGACAACAAATTTCCCTCTCTGGTTCATATATCATTGCATTCGGTTGTCCCAACATTCATTCTTTTGGCACTGTCAAGTCCAGTATGGTTCTCCGGCCCAGAAAATCCAGATGTAAGGACCCCTGCATACATCTGGACAATTCAGATTGCACTTCATCCATGTGTCCTGATATTTCCGCATTGCCACGGGCTCCTGTGTCTCAGTGCTCTTCATCATGAGGTCTGGGTCTTCATGACATGTGACATGCACAGACCAGAGGTGCTCAAGCTGTGCATGTTTAATTTTTTCCAATATTCCTCCAATATGACTTCAAATTTGGGCATTAAAATTGAGCTACATCTTTTCATTCAGTAAACAAAACATATCATGACCAGGGGTGCCAAAACCTTTGTATGGGAGTGAGTCGAAATTTTCATATTTTCAGGCTGCATTTGCACTTTCAGGACAAGCTTGTAAAGGTGCATACATTTACATCTGCATTGGATGTGTGTTCTGTTATAATGTAAAAATGAAATCTTATCAATTAATAATAATAATAATAATAATAATAATAATAATAATAATAATATAAACCTTGGTCATTA
Source organism: Ancistrus triradiatus (assembly GCA_025084515.1). NCBI lineage: Eukaryota > Metazoa > Chordata > Actinopteri > Siluriformes > Loricariidae > Ancistrus > Ancistrus triradiatus. Next base: position 6,240 of record JAJAGP010006674.1, on the reverse strand, counting down.
TTGTGAAAATGACTGCAATGTATGCTAACTAACACAAATAGTTATATTTTAAGCAAAAAGTGCTTTCTATTTATGCTCTACTGATGTATTCTAACATATTTCTGCGAATAACAAGATGTTTAATTTACACAGCTTTAATTCTTCATGATATTAGCTCTTATAAGTTATTAATCTGTATACACTCTCTACAAAAAATAACTCACCAAGAAGGAGTTGTCGGGATCGAATGAACCTTTATATGTGTGAATGTAATGATGGTATATGTAAGTGATTACAATATTAGAGTGACAAGATAAGTTTGTTGGGGAAAACTGTACAATTAAATGGAGGCTCTAGTTACCCTGTTAGCCCGCTTCTAGACTGGATACAAGATGAGATACAGTTGGACATACAGTTGGTTCTGTGTGGTTCCCTGCGACATATTTGCCCACAGATGTTGCAGCTGGGCCTGTAGGTCCTCATCCATCACACCAGCAGAAGGGGCAGTGTGTCACACCACAGCAAAGGCAGGATTGAGTGCTCACTCTTAGGTTGCTGAAGCTGGCTTCCCAGCTGGTCCCATAAATGCTTGATTGGCAATTAAAAACCATGTCACTGGATCCCAAAACAGAACCTGAATTAGTTGCTAAAGACAATACGATTCCAGTCCGTAGCAGTCCAGGTCTCCTGTTGATGACACCACTGCAAACAAAGGTGAAAGTGGCTGGCTGTCAATGACCGGACACATAATGGGTGTGGTGACAACAAATTTCAGGGCAGAGACGGGTGTGTAATGAAGGTGCCACCTGAGTCTGGATGGTGGACAATGAAACTGGGACTGCCAACTGGGCAAAACGTTTTCGAGTGTGTGGGAGAGGCATATCTAGCTGTCAACAATCTCTCACCAAGAGATACACTACCCAAAAGTAACCTCTGAGAGACTTTTTATACGGCAACAGGGGCACTCTTGCGGCAAGACCCGGTGTCTAATCAAACCACACTTGTAATCATTTACACGCTGAGTTCTGCAGCAATCCAACATTTCTATCTGTGTCAATGAGTATATTTAGTATAAAGATATATATTAGAAATATAGATGAACAGAACAACAATAAAGCTCTCGTGAACCATGGATCAATAAATTATAAATGAATCTGTTCAGTAGGTGTGGATTAGAAGTCCATAACAGATTTGTAGCAGGTTTTGTATTGTGCATGTGTAAGCTGCTTGAAAATAAGATGGAACAGATGGTTGCACTTTTATTTATTTATTTAAATAGCTAATATATCATTTTATTATATTCAGTTACTGTGAATGACAAGAAGTGCATTTTTGTGTTCAAATCCTTTATTTTCTTTTAATATAAGGTAATAAATATGATGCATATCATAATCTCATCCTTTATGTCAACACGTTTTCCATGTCAATCGATTTCCATGACCTCTCACAGACTGAATAACACATAATGTTGATTATCTTCTTCCACAGAACATGTTAATCTGATAAGTGAAGAGTCGGTTCTCGAGTGTACCAACATGAACCTGTGACGGGGAGATGGACACCCAAGGCTCATCAACGAGTGAGGGTAACAAAAGCTATCCCGTCTGTTGAACCAACCGAAGACTTACTGTAGTACAGATCACAGAACTGTTTAAGGCTGGTTAAGGAATGAATGTGTCACAACACGCAGTGCAGCGCCCCCTGCTGGGTGTAGAGCTGTATAGCCTCAGTGTGCTAACCCTAAACCCTAATGCTAAACTTTGTCCACCATTGAAGGCACCTACAGCTGTGTGGAGTTGCGCGTTACTAACATGGTCGATGCAGGTTTAGTGCCGATGTTGAGCTGGATCTTCAGCAGATACAAGGCCTGAGCTGACACCATGCTATTATTGTTCATTGCTATCATGTACAAAGCACACTATTGACGATTTTTGATTTTCTTTATAACGAATATAATAAATACATGACATGACCTCCTTTATACGGACACATTTTCAAAACAGCAATATAGCACTCCTGTAAGAAACTTTCTGCATCAAACCCCCCAAAATGAGATATTTTCATTCATATAGAAAACATAATTTATGATTTATCAATGTATTTAAATATTCTATAGTGAATTATAATGTGAAACATTTAGGCAAACTCACTCTTTATCTTTATTTCTTACTTTATTATTAGTTATGTACCATACCAAGAAAAAAAATTACTGTTATATTTCAAAGTAAAACTGTGAATAGACAGTTTTATGTGAACTTTAACAATTTGACCATCACGTTCACAGTTTCTGCTATAAATGTTTGATGGTAATTTAGCCACTTCATGGTTCTACTGTCAAAGTTCATAGTACAACTGTAACCTTGGTTGGCTATGAACTGACCATGACTGATTTCACAGTTCTACTATGAATGTTGATGGTAATTTAGCCACTTCATGGTTCTACTGTCAAAGTTCATAGTACAACTGTAACCTTGGTTGGCTATGAACTGACCATGACTGATTTCACAGTTCTACTATGAATGTTGATGGTAATTTGTCCACTTCATTCAAAAATCACATCTGATCATTATTTTAGTTTGGTTGCTATTGGAGAACCCAGTGGGAATGTGTCCCAGGCAAATCGAGACTCTGTAACAGTTTATTAGCAGATACCAACCTGATATTATGGGATGGCGGTAAGGCATGGGTCTACCAAAGAAGAACATACTATCTATTATCCACATCAATACTGTGTAATGGCTTTAAACCAGTAGATATTCACTTTTTTACCACCCATCTCTAAAGGAGCTAAAAATGTAAACAGGAAGTGGACATGGACATGGGCTGATTCTCAGAGTGACACAAAAATCTGATAAGGCGATTGTGCGATTAGCAAGGTGTACTTAAATCAACCTGCTAATCCTGTCCACTAACCTGCTGACGGCTTTAGACCTGCAGCTCGACTTTAGATCTGTTTACAGCCTCTGTGTTTTATTTTGGTTTTATTGGTTTGTGGGGGACGGGCATGTCAGGAGCTGAAACACTACAGCGAGAACAAAGTGTAGATGATCAGAGGTGAGGTATAAAGATCGAAACAGTGTTTGGAACATGTGTGACCTTTGTGTCTATCATTAAAGGGGCATGGCTTCTGTACCTGTCAATCACACATTTTAACTCATTTATAAATATCTAAAATATTACACTAACACTTATTAGACTATTAATCTACTAACAACGGTGTAATGTGGGGCCACCCATGATCAGCGCCATGGGTTACCCAAAGACCCGAGGAGGCACGGTGGCACGAGCGGTTAGCCTCACAGCTCCAGAGATCCCCAGTTTGATCCTGACCTTGTATGTCCTCCCTGTGTCCTTGTGGGTCTACTCTGGGTATTCCAGTCTCCTCCCACAATCCAAAGACATGCATTAGGTTAACTGGTCTCTCTAAATTGGATCATTGGCTCACAAACCACAAAGACCCGATCCCCTGAGGAGCGCTGAGACCTATGAGTCTCTGGCAAGGTGAAACTCATGCAAATACTCACGTACAAATGGTACCATGGTAATCTAACAGTCATTCATGGGCATTAATTTATTTATCCAATATTACATATTAGTGAGTGGCAGAAGTATGTGAACCTCTAGGATTAGCAGTTACACTGGGTCAAAAAAGTATTTGGTCAGTCACTGATTGTGCAGGTTCTCCTACTTAGAAAGATGAGAGAGGTCTGTAATTTTCATCAAAGCTACACTTCAACTATGAGAGACAAAATGAGAAAAAAATCCAGGAAATCACATTGTAGTATTTTTAAAGAATTTAATTGTAAATCATGGTATTTGGTCACATACAAACAAGCAAGATTTCTGGCTCTCACAGACCTGTAACTTCTTCTGTAAGAAGCTCTTCTGTCCTCCACTCCTTACCTGTGTTAATGGTTGCTGTTTGACCTCGTTATCTGTATAAAAGACACCTGTCCACAGCCTCAAACAGTCAGACTCCAAACTCAACCATGGCCAAGACCAAAGACCTGTCGAAGGACACCAGGAAAAAAATTGTAGACCTGCACCAGGCTGGGAAGAGTGAATCTACAATAGGCAAGCAGATTGGTGTGAATAATTAGCTGTGGGAGCAACTGTAAGAAAATGGAAGACATACAAGACCATTGATAATTTCCCTCGATCTGGGACTCCAGGCAAGATCTCATCCCATGGAGTCAAAATGATCATGAGAACGGTGAGCAAAAATTCCAGAACTACACGGAGGGACCTGATGAATGACCTGCAGAGAGCTGGGACCAAAGTAAGAAAGGCTACCATCAGTAACACACTACGCCGAGATGGACTTGGACCTCAACCTGACAGAAAATGTGTGGAGGGAGTTGAAAGTCCGTGTTGCCCCAAAACATCACTGCTCTAAGGGAGATCTGCATGGAGGAATGGGCCAAAATACCAGCTACAGTGTGTGCCAACCTGGTGAAGACTTACAGGAAACGTTTGACCTCTGTCATTTCCAACAAAGGTTACAAAGTATTGAGTTGAACTTTTGTTATTGTCCAAATACTTATTTTCCACCATAATTTACAATTAAATCCTTTAAAAATCCTACAATGTGATTTCTTGAATTTTTTTTCTTCGTCATTTTGTCTCTCATAGTTTAAGTGTAGCTATGATGAAAATGGCAGACCTCTCTCATCTTTCTAAGTAGGAGAACTTGCACGGTCAGTGTCTGTGCGATATAGTGACCTTTTCATTCCTAAGCGGGCTCCATTTCACAAATGATACTTTCCTGTAATTATTAATGAGTTCTAACCCAGACACAGCGGTTTAATCTTGCAAAAGTCTCAGGTTGTCAATCCTCATGTGAAAAATGAGTCTTACTCTTTTCTCTCACTCTAAGGGCCATTTATAGATTCACAGGTACAAACCTCTCATGCTGCATTTACCCTAAAAAGTCTTTGAGCTTAACAACAGGAAAGAGTAATGAGACTGACTGGTAATTATGGCTTTCACACAGCCTGACCGCACTGAGAACTCATTCAGTCAGTTTCCAAATTAATGAACCACAATTATTGATATTCAAAGTATCATTGAAGGATTATTAGATCTGAGCTTGTTAACTGGTTTGCTTGCTAGTAGGGTTAATGAGCCTGTAAGCTCTGTGCTGCGCTACCTATACATTTTTAGTCATATAAACTTAAATGTTATTTCATTTGTTTTTACATATCTAAGCGCTGTCAAATAAAACACAGAGAATATAATAATCTCAATTGAGACTGATACAAAAATAGGGATTCAAGACTGTTAGATTCACTAATGTTAGCTTGGTTGTGTCCCAAATCGTGCTTAACAGTTGGGATGTGACCAAAACTTATGGTTTAATGCAAGTACCTATTGCTGTTCTGAATAAAGGAATCTGTTGCTTACATCTCACTACCACAGCCACTCTGGTATACAGCCTAACTCTATTCCAGACCCAAATTATGTATTATTATACTTAATAAATAATAATGAATGAGCAAAAATACTGTTTAAAATAATCTTTTACATTTATTTGGAGGAACTAACGAACGTTTAGGGCAGGGGGTCTTATTGCACGTGGGTGGTTTTAAAGGAGCTATAATACGATTTAATTATGTTTAGTTGGCTCTTCTATGCCAGAGTATGGCTTAAATACTAATTCATTTCCCCCAAAAACACAACTGACACTTTGATCTCTCCATAGATTTTTGTTGTTTTTAACTTTAGAATTCCCGTGGGTCCATTCTGCCCCCCACTGACCAGAAACGGAATAGCAACTAACAGGAATTGTTGGAAAATTATTTACTTTACGAATGCATTCATTACTTCATTCATTTATTTATTCACTTCCTTACGCATTCAAATAGAAAAGATTCTTGTTGCAAACTCAGAAATTCAGTTTGTCTGCCACAAAATGACAGCATGGTACTGTTAGCACTTGAGATCTTACCAACTTACCAACAACCACTCTGTTTGTGTGGTAAAGTTGATGGAGTTGAATGATGACCGCCCATCATCAGCATACAGGGTACAAGGAGAACTTGCAGTAACACTGAAACGATATGTCATTAGCTAAATACATTTATATATACTTTTTTTGATGGCTGGGCGAAATGCGTTAACTCTGAGGGTTATTGTCTCTGAGGGAGATATAAGAAAGATGACAATGCCAACACGACCTGACACAGTGTGAATCCCATTTCAGGGGCTGCGTCCTTCGAAGGCTGCATTTGAAGACCGATTGCGTCATAGCGGCGCGCCTAG
>JAJAGP010006673.1:0-19377 GCA_025084515.1 Ancistrus triradiatus | reverse complement strand
TTTGGCCCATTCCTCCATGCAGATCTCCTCTAGAGCAGTGATGTTTTGGGGCAACATGGACTTTCAACTCCCTCCCCAAAGCATGATATTTCCACCCCCATGCTTCACAGTAGGTATGGTGTTCTTGGGATGCAACTCAGCATTCTTCTTCCTCCAAACACGGCGAGTTGAGTTTTTACCAAAAAGTTCATCTGACCACATGATATTCTCCAATCCTCTTCTGGATCATCCATCTGCTCTCTGGCAAACTTCAGACGGGCCTGGACATGTACTGGCTTAAGCAGGGGGGCACGCCTGGCACTGCAGGATCTGAGTCCCTCTTGGCGTAGTGTGTTACTAATGGTAGCCTTTGTTACTTTGGTCCCAGCTCTCTGCAGGTCATTCATCAGGTCCCTCCGTGTAGTTCTGGGATTTTTGCTCACCGTTCTCATGATCATTTTGACCTCATGGGATGAGATCTTGCGTGGAGCCCCAGATGGAGGGAGATTATCAATGGCCTTGTATGTCCTCCATTTTCTTACAGTTGCTCCCACAGTTGATTTATTCACACCAACCTGCATGAATATTGTAGATTCACTCTTCCCAGCCATGGTGGAGTCTGACTGTTTGAGGCTGTGGACAGGTGTCTTTTATACAGATAACGAGGTCAAACAGGAGCCATTAATACAGGTAATGAGTGGAGGACAGAAGAGCTTCTTAAAGAAGTTGTTACAGGTCTGTGAGAGCCAGAAATCTTGCTTGTTTGTGGGTGACCAAATACTTATTTTACAATTGATACTTGATTTACAATTGACCTACAATGTGATTTCCGGGATTTTCTTTTCTCATTTTGTCTCTCATAGAAAGATGAGAGAGGTCTATAATTTCCATCATAGGTACGCTTCAACTAAGTAGGAGAACTTGCACAATCAGTGGCTGAATAAATACTTTTTTGACCCACTGTATATGTATGTATAAAGTATAAGTCTAGAGTTCGCCATTGTTTCTGTTTACTGTTGTGGATCTAGATTTTTATCAGCATGGAAATTAGCTTGGTTGTTGTGTTCGGTTTGTGCAGTAGTCTAGAAAACCGACAGGGGGGAATCATGAAGTGATTTTTGGGCCAGATCGCCCACCTACAAACTTCAACCCAACAACAACAAATAATCTGTCCTAGGAATTAGTATATGTAACCTTTCAGATTAAATCCAAGTTAAAACTTGTAAACTCGTGCGTTTCATTCCAAAGAAACACGTTACGTCAACAACCACGTATGAATAACAAGCACCGAATTAGTACCACAATTCTAAAACGAGAAAACTTTGTTTTCCCACAAATCACTCATGTATTTCCTCTCAACTATCAAAAAGGGAAGATGAGAAAAGGAGAATCTCATAAACAATCCAAAAATCCACAAATGCCATTAACACGTACACTTCACCGGTGTGTACATGCAGACCAGTGAACAGTTTAACAAAAATGTCAATGGAGTCTTGTTTCACCATTTTGGTTTTCCCAATAATTTCTTTGAACATTAAAGAATGAAGGCCGCGGCAGATAACGGGTTACTCGTTAGCAGTGTTCCATGTATAATGCATGTGTGGAAGCCCTCATTAATACTCTATAGCCATACGTGTAGTACAAATGACCATCCTCTTTGAGGGGTGTACAGGAAACGAGTCGAAATGTGGCTGACTATTTGGAGTTTGCATGTTCTCCCGGTGTCTACGTTCCAAAGAAACACGTTACATCCACAGTACGAATAACAGGCAGTAAGAGTACATCACTTACACCAGCTTTCAAACGACTTCAATCTAGTGTTTCCATTTGAAATATTAAAAGAAACTCATTATATCAGAAACCGCCATAAACCACACACTGTTAACTGAAAACAGAACACGAACACCCACACACACACCCACACCTTACCATGTGGAGATGTTAAGGAGCGCAGATAGCAGGCAGCCTCAAAAAAGAAAGCCATGTGTTTGGTAAAGACAGAGGAAGCTTCGGGACTAAAACATATCATCTCTTTCACACAGAAGCGCGCACACACATTCAGTGACGGGAGAGGGATGAAAAAGGTACCGCATGTAAATCCTATTCAAATTCGGCGTCGGTAGTTACACGAGGAAGCATTCTGGCACGTTCTGCATCACGCAAAACAATCACCATGTGTACGTAATGCTCATGACTCTTCAATCCGTTAAAATCCTCACAACACACAACACCCTGGTACCTCGGTTCTCGTCGTTAATTGGTTCCAAAAGACTTGTGGAGAACCGAGAATGACGATTATTGACTTTTTCCTATAAGGAATCCCTGATTTAGATGGGGATACGTTCTGACAAATCCATCACAAGTTAAGTTATACTGTAGCACGTGGAGCCTATTGCACATTAACACTTACATTAACCCAGGAAAAAAAAATGTACTGTGAATTTTCATAGTAAAACTGTGAATTGCTTGACAGTTTTAATGTGAACTTTCACAGTTTGACCATGAAGTTCACAGTTCTACTCTGAATTTTTGATAGTAATTTGGCCACTTCATGGTTCTACTGTGAAATTTCATAGTACAACTGTAAACTATGTGGACTGTGAACTGACCATGAATTATTTCAGTTGTACTATGAATTTGTGGTAGTAATTGGGCCACTTTATGGTTCTACTGTCAAATTTCACAGTACATTGTCTCCTGGGAACCTACAGTTGGCCAAAATCCTGAACACAAAGCTTATTTTATAATGAAGTGTTGAAAAATCTCATGTCATTTAATGCAGTGTTTCCCAAGTGTGCTGTGGAAGATTATCCAATTTCACCCGATTGGTATGTCTGAGTGAGCGGAAGAACAATTACATTCTCTTCCACTAGAGGGCAGTAAGACAACAGCTTTGCGTTTAACTAAACGGGCCCAGGTTTCACATCGAGTGAGTAAATTGAGGGTAGATTTTCATTATATTTCAATAAATATGCTTTTTGTGACATTTTTGTTTGGTGGTGTGCCTTGTGATTGTTCTAACGTGAAATATGTGCCGAATAAGTCGTGTAGCTCGACCCGTTCGCCTACTAATCCTTCGACAGCAGGAGATCCAACAACATAAGCACCACCGACTCTGAACTGTCCACCCAATTAGTGCAAGCTTTGTAAAATTTGAAAACCCTCCAGATGGCTCGAATAATCAGATCCCTAAAATCAATGTGTCCCTGCTGTTCTACCTCTTCCGTACTTGAATGTTTTTATTTTTCAGATGGTTTAACAGACACCACTTTGACTTCTGATCCTGAGAAAGCCCACGAGAGCTCAACTTTCCTACTGGTGTGTCGTGACAAATCCCGCCGAGCTGTGTTGTGCAACAGCAGCCTAGAGCATTAGGGGTTGTGAGCTGACGATGCCACCACTGTTTCTGTAAGCAAAGCACTCTGGGATTCTGTCACTTCTCATTTCCCTCTCCCTCTCTCTCGCTCATGTCAGGCTCGCATATCCCCGAGTCCTTCTTTCCGTGTCAATCAGTGGCTTGTTGCCATGACGAGAAGCAGGGCTGTCATGACAACTCGGGCGGCTTTTCATTTAGAAAATTGACAAAACATGCAATTTGACCAGGAGTCCTCAAACTTCTGCTGAAAACAGCTTTCTCTTTCAGTTCAACAAAAGAAACGATTTGGCAGATCTCTGTAAAGTGGCCTGTGGTCTGTTGCAAACAATGGCAGACGCGATCCAGCAGCCATGCACGCGCAAGCGCGGGAATACACTTAAGCTAGGCTTGTTGATGGAGCCGTTAAGTTTGAGGAAGTGTGTGCTAATTTAATCTATGCTGATAATTGCTGATGGAGATAAAGGTCTGGGGAAAGGTGGAGACGGAAGCCCTGTTTGGAATCAATCTAAGCAAACCGGGGCAGAGTTAGGAGGCACGCTGAAAAAAGAACATTTGGATAAGCGGTAGTGTAAATACCTTTTGAACAAAGATGCCTGAGCAAAGGCAGCGTTCACTTTAAACAGAGTAGTGCGAGTCATGGAAAGGGCCTGAGTGTGGTTGTGATTAATGGATCGCGTCCACAAGAGGAGCATGTTATCACAGCTTGAGTAAAGAAAAGCACCGTGAGTAATGAAGGTAAGGAAGCACTTTGGAGGAAGCTGCTGAGAGGATCCCGAGTGAAGCTGGACGACTGATGGATCGTGAACTCAAAGAGATGGTGCTTACGAAACTTGCAATGATAGGAGCACCTTGACTAAAGGGTGCATTCCGAGTAAAGCCAAGTTCTTGATCAAAAGAGCGTCAGGGGTCAGAGACGCATCGTGGGCAAGGGGTGCATCGTGGGTGAACGTTGGATCGATGGAGAGAAACACATTGGTCACATGGTGGGAGAGGGACACATCATGAGCGAGTGATGCCTTATTGGGGACGGACAAGGGGACCAAGTGCATCATGGGTGTGGGACACCGTGGGCGAACACATTGATGGTGAGGTACATGTCATGAGTGAGGGACGCACTGTGGATGAGCGACACCATGAGCGAAGGACGTATCACGAGCAAAGGACACATTGTGGTTGAGGGTCACATTAGAAGTAAAGGAGACACTGTGGGTGAGGGAAAGATCGTGAGACAAAGACATATATTGGGCGAGGGACACTGTGAGCAAAGGACACATCGTTGGTGAAAAACACATTGGTGAGGGACACAGTGAGCGAAGGACATGTCGTAGGTGAGGGGACACATCATGAGCAAAGGATACCATGGGAGCGGGATGCAATATCAGCAAAGGACACATTGTGGGTGAGGGACACATCATGAGCAACGGACGTATCGTGGGTGAGAGACACATGAGCAAAGGACACATTGTGGGTGAGGGACACATCATCAGCAAAGGATGTATCGTGGGTAAGGACACATGAGCAAAGGACACATTGTGGGTGAAAGACATACCATGAGCAAACATCACATCAAATATGAGGGACATATGAGCAAAGGACATGTCGTGGGTGAGGGACACATCATGAGCAAAGGACACATTGTGGGTGAGGGACACCATGAGTAACGTAAACATCTTGGGTGAGAGAAACAATGTGGGCGAAGGACATATCATGGGTGAGGAACATATGAGCAAACGACACGTTGTGGGTGAGGGACACATCATGACCAAAGGACACATTGTGGGTGAAGGACACCATGAGCAAAGGACACATTTTGAGCGAAGGACGCCTCATAGGTGAGGGACGCATCGTGGGCGAGGGACACGTTAGCAAAGTGCATTGTGGACATATGAGCAAAGGACACACCATGAGCAAACATCACATGGCAGGTGAGGGACACATCATGAGCAAAGGACACATCTTGGGTGAGGGACACAAATTGGGCCAAGGACACATCATGGGTGAGGAACATCAGTTTTCCCCTCACCCACACCGATTAATTCTAAGAATTAAAGAATGAATATTCAATACAGTTATATAAAATGTATACAACTGTACCAGTCTCCTCATCTCACCATACATCTTCCACACTAATGCTGCATTAGTCCAAGCATAGGGCTTCTAACCAATCTCTGCTCTTTTTAGTGGAAGCTCCCCTCGTATCCACCTACCTCATTATGTGTGGGTCACATCTGTTCGGGAGCAATGGAGGGTCAGCGGGGTCTCATTGGGGGCGCCATTACAAACTGGAGAGGAGGGGCAAAAGGGAAGAGAGGGGCCGCCAAGAAGAAAACACGTTTTAATGGTTTTAAGAGAGACGACAGGGCAGGAGTGAGATGCAGGTGGGCGTTGCCAGATCTGTGTAAACTTTAGAGACAAAAAATGTCACGCCCCAGCCACAGACAACAGAAAATAACCAAACAGAACGAAAAAAAAGGATTCTTTCCCATTGTGTTTGGTTATTTTCTGTTGCAGCCCAAGAACGGAAAAAGGTTAACACCTGAAGACAAAGGCTTGAAGTCAGTGGACAAAAAAGCTTCAGCCTCTCAGACAAGAGGTTTAAATAGCGGAGGATGTGGTTAAGGAAATGCAGGATAGGTGAGAAGAAGCTCAAGCTTGACGTGATGCAAGATGCCCAGCACCAGGGAGGTGTTAAGTGGGGAGTTAGTGGCCCACCCACCAAGCTTCATGACCCACTAAACATTTCCAATGTAGCCTCATTAATGTACGTTTTATTATTGCTTATGCAAATCCACTAAAATAAAATAATATGCATGTATAACACTATTACAACATCGCAGCACAATCCAAGTCTTTGCTCTGCTACACAAAACGCCACGACGATCCTCAAGACAAAGACGAAACAGAGCCGAAAGCGCATTAAATCTTCCCGAGCGTTCTAATTGCCTTATGGGAATGTTGAGTATTACTTAGAGACTAAGCGATCGTTCAATAATCAATACACACTAGCACTCTCTCGGCTTGATTCCTGGAACACAATACATGCAAATCCACACGTTATCTTTTAATCAGTGGCCCTTTCTGGCGTCACATTTGCCTATCATCTGTCTCGCCTGCATCCACGTGACAATCGTATTTCATTTAGGCTGCAAAAGGCACGAAGACTAATATCAGAAACTGAAAGTTATCGGCAGCACCGCAGATTCTTGCGGTTTGGCCTTCCCGGGAAAATGTGTGCATTAGTACAGAGGAAGAACATGCATTAGGAGCAAGTCGGCTGTGAAATGCCCGCCGAATCAGATTAGTACCAGGGCGCCCGACCTTTACTTCCTTTTCTGCAGAAGCCATTTCTCGACATTATACTAGAGCCGTGGGGAGAAGCAAAATGCATGACAGAAACGTTTCAATCACACACCGTGGAGTGGAGTTGTTCTTATCTGAAGCACAGACGAGATACACGAATTCACCGAGAACAATTCATGTAAATATTAGGGCTGGCTAATGTACCAGCCACAAAGGCGTTTGGATAGAAAACTCAATGAAAACAAGGTTAACACCTTGAATTAACTATGCAAATAGTTAAAGAATAAAAAAAAAAAAAAGAGCCTCCCATCGAATAGTTACAGCATTGGTGATGTTTCAGCTGGCAACAAGTGATTTAACCCTAACTGATGCAGTAGGTAGCTTCTCATTGGTTAAACAACCATGACACATCCTGTGGTCGTGGAAAAGATGTTCATCTGTTTCAGGAGGGTCAGATTATGAAAGAGTGGTTCAAGGAGACATTATCACACATGGATTGGCCACCACAGAGTCCAGCACTGAACCCCATTGAGAATCTTTGGGATGTGCTGGAGAAGACTTTGCGCAGTGGAACAAATCTCCATCATCAATACATGAGACGAAGCTCAAACTTAATTTACATTTACAGCATTTAGCAGACGCCCTTATCCAGAGCGACTTACAATTGGTACAATCCAAGCAATTGTGGGTTAAGGGTCTTGCTCAAGGACCCAACAGTGGCAGCTTGGCAGAGGTGGGATTTGAACCCTGGACCTTCTGGTCCAGAGTCCAGTACCTTAACCCCTAGGCTGTCACAGTAATTTTAGACATCAAGATGCAGACCCGGCATCAGCGGGTGAGCACTCACCGAACTTCATGACCCACCACTATAAATATAACACAACTGTTTCATTTAAAGCAAATATACAGTACACTAAAATATGTATATTGCCAGTAAATATCCGCATTACATTAGACAGGTATAATAAAGTCTCTAGTGGAAGGATCATGTGTTATGGAGGTTCCGCTAAGGGCGTCTGCTAAATGCTGTAAATGTAAATATAACGTTTCTAACCATTGCATGGATATGCTGCCCCCTTGTGGCTGCAGGACGCCTCACTCCCATGACTGACAGCATAATTACTTACAGTATACGTTTAAAGTTCTTTAGCACTCATCCAGAGCAACTACAACTACTACAGCCTTACAAGCTTCTCATTAAAGAACCTATGAAACAATATTTTAGATCATTCTGATAACTGCCTTTTTCAAACAGTAAATGCATTCTCACGAAGCTTCTACTGTTCACTCGTATGGCTGTGTAGTGCATTGAACCATTTAATCATATACAATACTGACGGCTTAAAGAAAACTTCTTTAGTTCCGAATAAAAGTACGTCAAATTGTGATATAACCTGATAAAATCGTGCGAATAACACAGAACATGTTTGATAGCAGTAGTAAATATTGAACAGTTGCGACCCTCTGGTTATTTTACTTAATTTAAAAGAAAAACATACACGCTAAAAAAAATTATGTTTTTATAAACCACCAGAGCTAAACTTTCAGATTTTCATCATAACTATGAGAAACAAGTACAAGTACAGGATTCCAGGGTTTCCTACCGCAACTTTTACCATTCAAGTTAAGTCCGCATGTCATTCATGTTAAAGGCATTAAGACGAACTGATGAACTGAGAAGCTCCCACTGGACGCTTGTCTAAGGCTTGACGTTAGGAAAAAGAAACTTGGCTTCAGCAGTCTCGGAGATAATGAAGGCCAGTAAATCAGTTTAATCGGCAAGAGTGAAGAAAAAGGCATTTTTGCTTAAAGGTCAGAAGAGTGCTGGAGCCGAACAGAGAAACGAGAGCTGAGGGAATAGCAGGACCTTTAACGGAGATTTCTGAGGTTTTCTGGTCAAAGTGAATGACACCGGACCAAATAGACATCTGCTCATTTAAAAGTTGAGAGAACGGTGAAATACCTGATGACAACAATATGACTGATTTGTCTCTACAAGCTGCAATGATACGCTTCACTTAGCAGAACCGGCTTAACATAAAACCTTCCCCTGATGTTCTGTGGAAGCTGAATAAATGAAAGTGTACTTCAGGTTTTGTTCCCATGTCCCATAAAATAGTCTTGTTCAAACTAAATGCCATCCATACACCTCATAGGAGCCCTGGCAAAAAATATGGCATCCACTCACTTGGGTCTTCACCCAAGCTTTTGTCCACTTCTTAGCAAATAAATCATGGATATCTCACCAAACACAATTTTTATTTCATAGCTGAACATTGTGGCTGTGTGAAGCATACAAGCAAATTTAATTAATTAATTTATCAATGGCATATTTGTGTTCACATCAAGTGGGGGTGGGCGGGATTTTCAATTTTGAGGAACGCAAGTAATTTGCATTTCTTAAAAAAACACCAGGACAACTCGACAGCTCTTTGGTCTTGGCCATGGTTGAGTTTGGAGTCTGACTGTTTGAGGCTGTGGACAGGTGTCTTTTATACAGATAACGAGGTCAAGCAGGTGCCATTAATACAGGTAACGAGGGGAGGACAGAAGAGCTTCTTAAAGAAGAAGCTACAGGTCTGTGAGAGCCAGAAATCTTGCTTGTTTGTGGGTGACCAAATACTTATTTTCCACCATAATTTACAATTAAATTCTTTAAAAATCCTACACTGTGATTTCCTGGATTTTTTTTCTCATTTTTGTCTCTCATAGTTGAAGTGTACCTATGATGAAAATGACAGACCTCTCTCATCTTTCTAAGTAGGAGAACTTGCACAATCAGTGGCTGACTAAATACTTTTTTGCCCCACTGTATTTAAGAAAGTTGGGACCAGCTTGATACAGAGGTCCAAGCATCAAAAAATTTAGGACGTCATGAAAGCCAGAGGAGAAGCAACAGTAGTAACTTTTTTAAATGACTCTTTATCCCTCAAAATTGAGCAAGTCGATAAGTTTCCTCTACTTACAGCTATTACCGAACATAATTCAATTTATTACAGGCATGCTTCACAAAACCAGAACGGCAAACCAAAAAACACTGCCTTAATGTCTGCAATGACTTAGTTTGACTAAAAATGTATGCATTTGCACTTATCCATTATTCTGTCCTGTGTATCGTCTTGTGCCAACGTACTAGTCCATCTTCCAGTTGGTAAAACCAGACCATGCAGCCTGTTAGCAATTATACGACACTCCAATCCACATGAACTCATTACCAACCCCATCAAAACACACCGCGAACTTATTATGAACACAATCAGGCACAAAGGCTCGCGATAATAAATGGATGACTTCATAGGACCTGACACTCCGATCGCACTCATTCCACCTCGGCTAAACAGCAATCTGGGAGGGAAGTGGACGTAATTCATTACCCAGATTTCATTTGCCCAATTAAGGCAAATGCAAACAATGGCACACATTTACTAGGACTGGCAGTTTGACAGGTTACATCAAGGGCCCAGGGGCAACAAATCTAACAGCCAGCCAACTAAGGGCTGTCTCATGTAAGTGTAAATCAATTTTACAAGGGGGAGTGATGACAGCCAAAGTGATCGATAACTACATTTACATGTAATCTAAGATTAATCAGCGTCATCATAAAATAAAGTTAAATTCGATGTTCTGTTCATTTTCTAATTGAAAAACCTTTGCAGGTCTATTAGTACGAACAGGATAAATGTGGACGGTCAAAACTCAATAATAATTTATTTCATTAAATCCCAGACAACCTCTTATTACATGGACCATCCTGCTGAATTCGTTCAACTCAAAGTTGAAAACATTGTGACATTTGGCTGTTTCGCAATGATTTGTGTTTATATGTATTCATATGAACTGCACATAGAGACTCACACATATTCTCTATTTAATTATATTTATTTTATTTGTTACACACACACACACACACACACACACACACACACACACACACACACACACACGTCTTAAATTCTATAGTTTTCCTATTCTCTACTTTACTTATGGTATCCAACACTGTACTCGAATTTATTACAGTCCATGTGATTTAATATTTTATTTCTTTTATATTTTCTATTTAAACGTTTCTCTTTAGCTTCCGTGTATGTAAACTTATTATACATTTACTATTTAGTTAATTTATTTCTTACATATACAGTGGTGTGAAAAAGTGTTTGCCAAAATGCAGTTTTTAAATGAAGGTATTTATTATTAAGGGAGAGAAAAAAAAAAAAACCTACATGGCCCTTTTTGAAAAAGTCATTAGTGTTATTAGGCTTAGGGGGCAATAACTTTTTCACACATTTTTTTCTTCCTTAATAATAAACACATTCATTTTAAAACTGCATTTTGTGTTTTACTTGTGTTGTCTTTGCCTAATATTTAAATTGGTTTGATGTTCCGAAACACTTGCGTGACAAACATGCAAAAAAAAAAAAAAGAAAAATCAGGAAGGGGGCAAACACTTTTTCACAACACTAACATCTAGGCTGATCCCTTTTTGAGTCTTGCTCCTCCCAAGGTTTCCTGCTCATCACTTTTAGGGAATTTTCCTTGCCACTGTTGCCCTTAATCAATTGGGGCTTTGGGTCTAGATAATTCATTCCCAGACTTTTTTCCTTGGAGCCCCCTCTATGAGTATCTAAGAAAAACTTCATTAATTTATTACCAAACATTAACATAAGCTACGGCTTTTTTCCTTTTCTTTTTGGTTCATTCTATAGTGTTTTATTTTGTGTTCAACAATGGAAAATTTACTCTAATAGTTTCAGTAACTACAGATCTACAGCTAGTACGTACAAATACTTTGGGACCCTGGATTATAATGAAATCTATTACATTATATTCCTAAACCTATTATAGCATTTACTCAGATGATCACATAGGGTGTTAGTCATTTTGGGGCATGGATTCTGCTAAAACCTTTCTTTAGAAGGGACATTTCAGGGAACAGTTTGGCAGTGTCTCAAAAATAAACATTTTGTCTGGGCAAGGCCATCAGAAAATTGGTCTTGCTAAAAAAAAAAGTGACAATTCGACCGTCCCATCAGACCTGGAATAAACCATTATTGATACAATTTAATGATGCATTTGGCACTGCACGCCCTTGACCAATATAGCTGTACCAGTATTTATACTCATCGATATTGCATTAAACTCAAATAGCATGCATTATAGATGAGAGCAGGGGTGTGACCGTGCTGTGCCGAAAATCCTCCACTTTCATTTTTTTTATAATCTCTAGGCCTGTTTAACAGGATGCATGGCTGTTCCACCATGCTGCAGGTCATGTTTGCAAAGACCCCACTTACCCTGGTCAGGGTCTCGACGAGTGTGGAGCCGATCCCGAAATTGTCAGGGTGACACCACCGGGACAAACCAGGGTTATATTCCTACTCTCTTATTCTGAGTGATGCTCATGCACATCATTGAGTGTTATTGTTACAAAGATCAGAGCACAGTGGTGTGGATAATGGCGTACAGTACATCATGTTCTCGAACAGACACCAAACGGAGCATGGGGAGGTGGATGTCAGTGTGACCGAGAACGACACAGAGACATTAACAACTAGTGCACACCAATAAAACGAGGCCAAATTTGGCAACAGAGCCATAATGTGCTCAAATTGGGCCAGATACTATTCCTATAAATACACACTATTAATGGCAGGCTAAGATGTGCAATCAGAACAGAAGTAGTACGGACTCTCAGTTAGGTCTCCCAAATGGATACTGCTACATAAACACCAAAAATGGCTTTGGTACTGGGTCAGAAGGAACGTCCTCAATTGGAAGCCAAGAGATGCCTTTTCTTAAGAACAAAAAGCAGGTACTGTGTAGGGATGCACGGATTTGACTTTCAGTTCCGATACCGATACATAAACTGTACATCGGTCGATACCCGACTTCGATCCAATGCCATTGGTGAATTAATAAACTATACATCTCGCCACGTGGGAGAGACTTAAGGCATCAGTATTGACTTAAGCATGACTTTAATAATTTAGTAAAACAAGACAAAGCAAATTAAGACATGATATAAATGCACTAAATTGCTATTTATTTCTCACTAAAATAAAAAAGTACTGCTGGCCAGTGCTGCACTACAACGAAGCATTCCACAGACATAATTGCCCACATCTGAGGGAGGGAGTCGGTCGGGGAGCTCATGGTGCCAAGAAAACTGACAGGGGATACTGATGGAACTGGCACTTTCGTCCAGTCGGTGATGAGCAAAGCTCAGTCGAACGGAGAAACTGTGTTAGCCCATGGTCCTCATTGATATGTCAACAAGGGCAACAGTAAGGGCTTTACCAAAAGGGAGAGGGTATTCTTCTTTCAGTAAGCAAAGTTTCCAGCCGCTTCATTGATTGATGTCTATTGAATGTCCAATGGTTGGCTGCTCAGCTCATTTTTGAGTGGGACTGATCTTCAAGCAGAAGGGTGGAAAAAAAATGGAGAAAGAGCGAGAGAGCTAGAGCAAACAAGAAAGAGAGAGAGAGATGTCCTATTTGCTCCAATGAGAGTAGCTCTACTCAGGCTCTTAGACAGGTCCCTACTAATGGATGCCAATCCCCTCCACACACCTCCTTCCTCTCTCGTGCTTCTCTGGCATGAATTCCTAATCACAGCCCAACTTCCTGCTCAGCTGGACGCAGGAGAATGCTCCTATTGGCTGTTGGCTTATCAGTTCGCTCTACCATTGGCCATCTCCATGAGAGGAAAGAAAAAAGGCTTTGGTTGCCAGCCCGGGGGGGACAGGTCAATACTCACAGACAGCCAAACAAGTCCCAGTGGACAGGGCTGAGACAAGCTGAGACGGACAAACATGTGGGTCCGCCTCATGCTATAGCTCCTAATAAATAAGCAAAGCCTTCAGGAGGCGTCACATCACAGAGCTTCTTAAGATCAAGTGCCAGAACTGATTCCCACAACAGCTACTCGTGTAGACAGGAACAAAGCAAAAGAACCGTGAGGTGGCAAATGGAATAGGCATCAGCTTTCTAGGTATCAAACTTCTCCAAGGGTCAGGTGTTCAGGTCAACAAAAGGATACCCACTTTTGGGACCCACTTTCACCTTCAGAACTGTTTATTCTTTATGAAACAGATTCAACAAGATTCCAGGAACCTCCAAAATTTTTGGTCCATATTAACACGACATCATCACGCAGTTGCCTCAGATTTGTCTTCTGCACGTTCATCATGCAACTCTCCCGGTCCCCCACATCCCAAAGGTCCTCTATTGGATTGAGATCTGGTGAATGTGGAGGTGAAATTATAGTGAACTCATTGCCATGTTCAAGAAACCAGTTTGAGATGATCTGAGCTTTGTGACATGGCGTGCTGTCCTAGGGGTGGGCGATATGGTTAAAAAAATAGTATATCACGATAATTAAAGACATGTTCACGATACAAAATGCTTAAGTAGCGAGAGATTCTTTAAAACTACCATTCAAATATTTTCCCATGTTTAGTAAGGTGATCAAAATGTGTTGTGCTTCATCCAAATAAACGCGACTAACTGGTCTCTTTCTAACGAAACATGCAGTTGGTCAGCGTTCTTCAAGTGATGATGATATCCTCAGAGAAGCATCGATCACAACAAGCAAATGTATCATGATACGATGAAATATCGCCATATTGCCCACCCCTCCTAGAGGTGGCCATCAGAAAATGGTGCACTGTGATCATAAAGGGGTGCACATGGTCAACAGCAATACCCAGGTAGGCTGTGGAGTTTAAACGATGCTGAGTTGGTATTAAGGGCTCAAAGTGTGCCAAGAACATCCCTCGCACCATTAAACCACCAGCAGCAGCCTGAACTGCTGATACAATGCAGGCTGGAGCCAGGCTTTCACGTTGTTTACGCCAAATTCTGACCCTAACATCTGAAAGTCGCAGCAGAAATCGAGACTCGTCAGACCAATCTTCTATTGTTCAATGTTGGTGAGCCTGTAGCCTCAGTTGCCTGTTCTAGGCTGACAGGAGTGGCCTTTTCCCCCAGAAAACTGCCCTCAACTGGATAATTTCTCTTTCTCAGACCATTCTCTCTTCCTGGCTTGCACCAACAACCATGCCTGATGGTACAAATGAGAACAACTAACCAGATTGCTGAATAAATTGCGAGCTCAAGCCAGGACCGATGCTTACGATTACGATAATTACTATGGATGATGAATGATGGTTCGACATCATTCGTATCTTCTCAGGAGGCTTTTCAACAGCCAGCAGATTAAGTCGTTATAAAGAAGACTAATTACTAAGAACGTTTTATACAGTGCTTCTGAGACTGTGTGTGTTCTTTGTATTGATTAGTTGTACCAGACTGAAGCACTGCCCAACAATATCAACAACGCAAAACGGGCAGGTGCTATGACGGCCTTATACACCCTCACACACACACTCACACTCCCGAAATCCCTATACAAATCTCTTCCAAAGCCTCGGGTGTTACATAAGAGCCATGCTCTTACGCTTTTACTCTTTCCGATTATTTCCCTCTCAGTATGGCCTCAGTGCTATAATCTGATCTCTACTCGGCCTGAGAGTCGAGAGCACGACGAACGTTCTTTCTCCATCAGTTTCTATAGTTACCGACAACAGGAAAGGACCACTGGTAGACGGCAAAGGAAGCGATGGAGGACAAAACCAGTGGGATTGATAAATGTGTAGATTTGGCCGCCCACGAGCGCTCGCGCACGCCACGACAGCTCTCAGAGCGATCTATTAAATGGGTAGTGAAAAGCCTCACAAACACATTAGCAAGGGCTTCTGGGACCGTACACTGGGTGTGCCAATTCCCCCAAATACACCAAAAACACACTCACTGTCCTGCTTCATCTGTGTTGACCGTGGCTACATTGATCTTGCACATCCACTGGCAGACAGCGCTGTGCAAAAGTCTTAGGCCACAATTAGGCAGGTTATATATCATTGTGGAGACCAAATGTCACCATGAGGATAAAAAGCTCTGATATTTTTTACCTTGTGGGGGCATTTTGCTGGTCCCCACAAGAAAGAAACTCTAGGAAAAGCACATCCAGAACCAAACACATAATCTTCCACAACTATGAAGCACAGCTCAAACCCCCGTAACTACCGGGAAGGGTCAGGTGACACTCCCAACGCCTGGGAAGACTCAGGGCAGGGTCAGGCAACAGCTGGAAAGAATCTGGCAATGGCCAGAAAGGGTAAGCCAGCGCTGCCCAATGCACAAGATGGGCCAGGCACAGCCCAGAAAAGGGCCAGGCAATGCCCTCAATGCCCAGGAAAGGGCCAGACAATGCCCTCAAAGCCCAGGAAAGGGCAGGCCAAGCAATGCCCTCAACACCCGGAAAGGGCGGGCCAGGCAAAGCCCTCAACACCGGGAAAGGGCAGACAAAGCAATAACCTCAACACCCGGAAAGGGCAGACCAGACAATGCCCCTCAAAACCCAAAAAGGGCGAACCAGGCAATGCCCTCAACACCCAAAAAGGGCGGACCAGGCAATGCCCTCAACACCCAGGAAAGGGCTTGGCAATGCCCTCAATCCGCAGGAAAGGGCTTGGCAATGTCCTCAACACCCAGGAAAGGGTTCGGCAATGCCCTCAACACCCAGGAAAGGGCCCGGCAATGCCCTCAACACCCAGGAAAGGGCCCGGCAATGCCCTCAACACCCAGGAAAGGGCCCGGCAATGCCCTCAACACCCAGGAAAGGGCCCGGCAATGCCCTCAACACCCAGGAAGGGGCCCAGGCAATGCCCTCAACACCCAGGAAGGGGCCCAGGCAATGCCCTCAACACCAAGGAAGGGGCCCAGGCAATGCCCTCAACTCCCGAAAAGGGTCTCAACATCCGGAAAGGGCCAGACAATGCCCACAATGCCTGGGATAGATCAAGTGACACCTGCAATGGCCAGCAAGGGTCAAACAACACCCATGAAGTGTCAGGAGATGCCCTCAATGTTTGTCAAGGGTTAGGCAATGCTCGCAACTCCCGGGAAGGGTTTAGCAATGCCCAAGAAGGATCAGGCAATGCCTGTACCCTTAAATGTACAGGAATGGTCAGACTGGGTCTGTTTGAGATCTGATGTGATGCAGTCCAGACGTGCCCCCACAATACACTGCTCAGAACAAGTACTGCATCATAGTGCACAAAGGATATGACGTTTATCCATGGCATCCTCTTACTTATGCTTCCTATAAAAGAGAGGTGAACGAGACGGCTTTAGAGCAGCGGAAGATAAAAGAGAAAGGGCAAATTTTGCTCAATTTCTGTTCCTGACTCCCGAAAGCTGCACTGCAGATAAATAGAACCTCTATACATGACTTCAGCCCTAACAGTAATAATTAGATCTCTCCCAGACTACAGGACACACATCTCTGTAGCTTATCGATATCCCTCTGCCCGGATACAACCCAGCATCACAAACGATCCTCATTTATTACGCATGAAAGGCGCTTAATATTTAATAAATCGCTCATGAATCTTTCAGAAGATGAGCGTTTTACAGCAAGGTCTCACCTGAGGCTCGGAGCCGAACGAAAATAGGTGAACAGTAACAGACGACGCCAGAGGAGACGCTTGACGCTGCGGGGTCTTAAGACGGGCCAATAGGCGTTCGCGTGAGGAAGTGCTGAGAGGGACAGAGCATGATCCTGAATATCAAGTGATGCTACAGACGATTTAATTACGAATGACAGAAAATGACTGAACGTACCCACACAAGCCCCCGAACATGAGGGAAGGCACACGAGGATAATCAGTTATATGATAGTTAAGGCTGTAAGACGGGTTTTCGCATTACATCATTCAATAGCCTTTCCAGTTCTATTCAACACATGCTAATAGTACTCGGTATAGGATGTATAACGTAGGTAAATAGTAAATAGGGGCCTATTTTGGACAACGCCCACAAGTACAGGTGCTTCACAGGTTCAAGCGGTGAAACTACAATTAACATTACATTTCATTGTTATTTAGCTTACGTGTATTTAAGTAATTATTACTATTAAGTTATTAATTAGGAAGCTTAGTTTAATTTTTAGGTCCTTTAATAAAGGATTTATAAACACCTATAGATTTTGCATTCCTAATTTAATATAAAGACACTACTCCAGAGTTTTGGGGTGATTTAGTAAAAGATCTTCGAATAGAAGAGCCGTGACTCAGGTCAGGGATTAATGAAAGACCCAGGATGGGTTATACTGCTCCAGAAAATCAGTAAGATAACTTGGAGGTAGACCACATAGGCCTTTACCGGCCATTAGGCAATGCAGACACCCAGTAAACAGCCGGTAGCTGGCCCCCCAGGTAAGGAACATCCTTCTTATCAGAGTCTGGAAATCAAGCACAGCCCTGGTACTTAAAACTAGGCTTCAAGACCTACTTATTTTAGTCTTTGCTAATAGATCTTCCTTTAGATATAGTGGCAGATCAGTGCACAGTTTTGGTAAAGTGGACGTCGCTGTAGTCCCGGCTCTCTCACTTGGTTTGTGACAGGCGAGAGGTCGGTTGCCGAGGTCCTCATGTCCATCTCCCTCTGGCTATCCATTTCATTGATTCCGTTATAGCTATATTGATTCATCTGGTTGCCTGTTTGAGCAGTGTTCAACCTAACAGTTGTTCCTTATTGATCTCAGAGTTTTGTCTTGTCACTGTCACCTCTGGTTTGCTCATTGGGCGTCCTGACTGGGATTTCATAACGTTGATTTGCACAACAGCTGTAAAATGTGCTGCACAAATATGCTGAACTCAAAGTGGACCTGGTGTAAAATGTAAAAATGTCCTGTGCACATTAATCATGATGAGTACACGTTTCAAATTGTTATTCTTCAGAAATAAAAAATAAAAAAACTGTTTAAAAAATACTCAGGACTGTGAAGTATAGTTTTTATTTCTAATATATTCCAAAGAAACATTCCTGAGTCTATATACAAAATGACATATATTGGACTGTGGTAGCCTAGCTAAAGGTACTGGACTATGGAGCAGAAGGTCCAGGGTTCAAATCCCACCACTTTTGGGTCCTTGAGCAAGACCCTTAACCCACAATTGGTGTATCAAGTGGAATTTGCTCTGGATAAGGGCGTCTGCTAAACGACATAAATGTAAATGTAAATACTCAATAAATCCCCCGACACCTGAGCTGCAGCTGACTCGAGACAATGCTGAAATATGTACGGAGTAAGAATCTCATCAGGGCTCTTTTACTGGTTAAAATAGTGCGTAATAGCATACAGTTCAATGCATTTAACTCTATAATGTAAAGCGTGAAAAAAGGGCATTAATGAGTTTGCGAGAATTGGCACTCGCTCTGTATCGAGGGACTTTAATCTGAGGGTGATGATTGAGGTTCTAAGGGGGAGGTGGATTTTGCAACGTCTGCCCGGGACACCTTCCTCTTTGCATGCGTTAATCCTTGCCGGATGTTTCCCAGGCGCAGAAGGACAGATGTGATGGGTGTGAAATTGGGCCGAGCGTGGCCTGTTTATAAAGGATTAGCTCATCCCTGGTTAAGTGCCTTCACCCCTGCTGAATGAATGAAGGCGATTCTTATTCTCCATCTCGCTCCCGCACTCCCACCCTTTACCCCACCCCAGTGCGTTCATCCATACAGAAGAAGTGGTCAGTTGTGGCTTTCCTAGTGGAGCACAATACTGTATGTAGTACAGTGGAGGTTCATGTAGTGTTAAGAGTGGAATTATTATGTAGACACACTAGTACTGGGAAAGCAATCAATGAAGTTCAGACACCCTCTATA
>JAJAGP010006672.1:0-19381 GCA_025084515.1 Ancistrus triradiatus | reverse complement strand
TTCATTGTACTAGAGAGACACCATCAACTGGAACCAAATTCCTTGTGTGTGTAAACATACTTGGCGAAACAAAGCTGATTCTGATTCTGATTTATTCTAAGCTTTATGAAAACAATGCTAATTTTTACACCAATAAGTCAAGCGTTGAACAGAGAACAGTTTGCTGAACTTGAAATTGTATTAACTGCACCAGAATATATCGATACTTTCACCAGATGTTCATCCTTCCTTAGTCAAACTCACTCAAGCACAACACAGACTACCAATAAATGTTCATATCAGCTCCATTGTCAATGGTGTGGCTAAGCCAGGCTATTGAGCTGTAACCCCGGGTCTTTTTAAAACCAAATGCACATTATGAGATGATCTTTGATTGAGATAACTGAAATAAAATAGCCACGATTTCACTCACCAGGACTAAACTACCAAACGTATCATTAAACTGCCCTGCCCATAGTAGATTATAAACTATCTATCTCGCTCTATCTCTTGTCTCTGCTTTATTTTTGTCATTGTCTTTTAATCCTGGACTTTATGTACATTTACTCTGCTTTGAGACAGTGCTCCATTGTAAAAAGCACTATAGAAATAACTAAGTCAGACATAAAACAGCAACATACCAAACAATGAAAGGGTCATTTTAACACTGCAGTGTATCCAAGTAGAAAAAGAACACAAGCTAGAAACAGCAAAGGTTACAATAACAGCTGATTTGTCAGGGAGTCATCAAATTCAATCAAGGTATTATTTCTATCCTCTCATACACTTTGACAGCTTTAGGAAAATGAACCAGAAGAACCTGCCAAAGTCTCTCCTACATTTTTTCGATTCGATTCATTTATTTGTCATATGCAGGTTAAAACAAGTTCAATAATGCAATGAAAGCTTTGAATGAGAAGAACCATTTCAACTCGCTAGTAGGAGTAAGGTACTATAAAAGAAAAGAAAACTATTGTGCCATATTGCACTATTGCACAAATCGTAGGTATTGCACATATCGTTAAATATTGCACATAGTGTTAATATATACATAAACTATATTGCACATGGGTTATTGTATGAAATGATGGTACACATGATGCAGTGATAATGTGATGTGATGTGCGGCAGCAGTGAATATGATACATATGTCACAGTATTACCGTCATATTATTGGTGGGTGTTATTGAGTAGCCTTACAGCATGTGGTTAATAACTGTCTCTGAGTCTCTTTGTGTGTGCTGATAGACTCCTGTACCGTCTGCCAGAGGGTAGCAGACGGAAGAATCCTCATGCTGGGTGGGTGTGGTCCTTAAGGATGCTGCGTGCTTTACACAGGCACCGGCAGTTGTAAGTGTCCTGGATTGCGGGGAGTCTGCTGCCAGTGATGTTCTCTGCCTTTCGCACCACCCTCTGTAGTGCTTTCCGGCTCTGGCTGGTGCAGTTCCCGTACCACACTGTGATGCAGCCCGTCAGCAGGCTCTCGATGGTGCACCTGTAGAAGTTCGTGAGGATGTTGGTGTTCAAACCAAACTTTCTCAGCCTTCTCAGGAAATAGAGTTGTTTTTCAGGCTTTCTTGACCACAGTGTCGGTGTGTGTTGTCCAGGACAAGTCCTCAGTGATGTGAACGTTGTTTATGTGGATGGGGGGGTGTTGATTTCCACGCTGTCTTTTGAAGTCCACTATCATCTCATTTGTTTTCCTGACGTTCAAGGAGAGGTTGTTTTCCTGACACCAGCTTGTCAGTGATTTAACCTCATCTCTGTAGGCACTTTCATCATTGTTCATGATGAGTCCCAGGATGGTGGTGTCATCAGCAAACTTGATGATGACATTTGAGCTGTGCCTGGCAGAACAATCATGGGTGAAGAGGGAGTACAGGAGTGGGCTGAGTACACAGCCCTGGGGAGCACCAGTGCTGAGAACTAATGTGGATGAGAGATGGCTGCCTATTCTCATGGCTTGTGGTCTGTTTGTGAGAAAGTCCAGTATCCAGCAACAGATGGACTTCTCCAGTCCCAGGGTAGTGAGCTTGTTGACCAATTTGGAGGGAATTATGGTATTTAATGTCGAGCTATAGTCAATGAAAAGCATTCTCACATAGGTGTTAGCCTTCTCCAGATGGCTGAGGGAGGTGTGGACTGCTAGAGCAATAGCATCCTCTGTAGACCTATTAGATCTGTATGCAAACTGTAGGGGGTCCAGGGGGTCCGGGAGGGAGGCACAGATATGGTTCTTGATGATGCGTTCAAAACACTTCATAATGACAGAGGTGAGTGCTATGGGCCGGAAGTCATTTAGACAGGATGCTGTAGGGATCTTTGGAATAGGGACAACTGATGAAGTCTTGAAGATTATGGGTATTGTAGCCTGGCTCAGTGGCATGTTAGAAATAGTGGTAAACACCTCTGCGAGTTGGTCTGCGCATGCTCTCAGTACCTGTCCTGGGATGCCATCAGGCCCGGGTGCCTTGCGAGGGTTTACTTTCCTGAACACCCGTCTTACTGTATCTGTGTTGATACAGAGTGTGGCGTCTTCACTGTCCATATGTGGTCTGGTGACAGGCGTGGTGTTGTCTGCATCAAACCGGGCATAGAGGTTGTTGAGCTCATCCGGGAATGAAGTACTGGACAGTTCCACAGGCCTATGTCTCCCCTTGTAGTCTGTGATGCAGTGTAAGCCGTGCCACACTCGCCTCGGGTCATGGCTCTGCTGGGCGGATTCCACACTCTCTCTGTATTTCCTCTGTGATGCTTTGATGGTCCTTCTGAGGTCGTACTTGGCTGCTTTGTATGCCTCTGGGTCTCCTGAGTTGAATGCAGTGGTGCGGGCTTTAAGTTTGGCACGAACCTCTGGCCCAACCCATGGTTTTTGGTTAGGGTAAGTGCAGATGGTGGTTTTTGGTACAACATCATCTATGCATTTCCCTGTGTAGCCTATGACAGAGTCTGTGTGTGCATTGATGTCACCATCAGCTGCATCTGCAAACATCTGCCAATCAGTGGTGTCGAAGCAGTCCTGTAGGGCCTCATCAGCTGCATTGTTCCACTTGTAGATTTCCCTGGGAACCAGTTTTTCCTGTTTGAGCTTTTGTTTGTAAGCAGGCAGCAGCAGAATAGCATTGTGATCTGCTTTATCAAAGGCAGGGCGGAGGAGGGGTTAGTAACTGTCCTTGAATGGGGTGTAGCAGTGGTCCAGGATCCGCTCCCCCCTGGTGGGAAAAGATATGTGTTGGTAGAATTTAGGCAAAACCGTTACATGCAGAGTTACTTATGTTAATCAAGCGGAATCATTATTTATGAGCTGCGATATTCATATAAAAGACACACCTCAAAGAAATAGGAAGGATGTGGAATGCTATGGGAATCTATGGTTAGATTAAGATGGGAAATATAAGATGGGATGTTAATAGACAATTTGTTCTTTTTTACCTTTAAAATGTTTTGGAAAATTGGAAATAAATACCTGAGCACAACATCATGAAGTCTGTCAGAAAGACATGGACCAGCGATCCAACAGCTTAACAAGCAAATCTGATTTGCAGTTTCATACATAATAATGTCAAGCAAGTTAATTTTTTCATGAGG
Organism: Ancistrus triradiatus; assembly: GCA_025084515.1. NCBI lineage: Eukaryota > Metazoa > Chordata > Actinopteri > Siluriformes > Loricariidae > Ancistrus > Ancistrus triradiatus. The sequence continues at coordinate 15,814 of JAJAGP010006672.1, read as the reverse complement.
TGCAGCCTTTCTTATGTACTATATTAAATAATATGTCAGTATTCTAATGACCTTGCCAATACTGCATTAAATAAGATTATTTTGATACTTTGAGGTTTGTTATTAGCCATTGTTTATATGTGCATTCGATCATGTTAATGTTTCTTAGCATCTTCTAAACAGTAGAATTTACAAGTGATATCTACCTGAGTACAAAATCAAATTTCACCCCATAATTGTGCAGAAGTATCAGAGTTGGTGAAATTTGGTAAAGTTTCTACACTGAGAGAACACTTTGCATTGGCATCACATGCTTCAGTGCTCTGGGAGTGTTTATAGCACTGTGAGTTTAACACTTCATGACTGAGAGCTGCTGCTACAGTGACTTCACCCACAGCTACCATGATTCCTGTCTTCATCTCGATTCTGATCCTCTGGACGCAAGGTGAGACACTCTTTCACATTTTATCTCTATATAGGTTTGTCCAAACACAGTGATTACATTTTACATAGTAATTCACATAGTTATTGGGACTTTTAATGCAACAATAAAATAATCTATTCTTCACGCTTTCAGAGTCCAGAGGTCAAGTCACAGTGACTCAGACTCCTGCAGTAACATCTGCTTTTCCAGGAGCAACAGTCACCATCACCTGTAAAACAAATCCTGCAGTATATCACGACTCAGCTGGTCACTACTTACACTGGTATCAGCAGAAACCTGGAGCAGCTCCAAAACTCCTGATTAAACTTGCAAATCAGCTTCTGTCAGGTATTCCAGCTCGTTTCAGTGGTAGTGGATCTGGATCTGACTTCACTCTGACCATTACAGGAGTCCAGCAAGAAGATACAGCAGATTACTACTGTCAGAGTTATCATTATATCATCGCCAAGCTTGTTCACACAAGTGTTACAGAGCCGTAACAAAACCCTCCTCAGTCAGTCGCTTATACAAGAGACTGCACTGCTGCAGCTGAGTGCCTTGCAGGTGTTTGGAGGATGTGATCCAACAGAACGACTCTCTTTTAGACGAGGAACCACAAGACAACTAAATTAAATAGCTCATATAGTAATTTATCACACTGCTCACACCATATCATCTCCATTACCAGGTGGTTCCCAGGCCAGTCTATTGGACTGTAGCCCTGAGTCCCTTTTCCATATCAAATTCGCATTATGATATTAACTTTGATCAAGACCATTGAAAAATATTACCATGATATCACTCACCAGCACTAGTCTACTAATTGTAACCTCAAACTGCCCTGAGATTATGTTTATAAACCAATTTTAATTGGAATTTATTTAAAGGATAGATATTGAGTGACACAACAATAGAAAAAAACATAAGATTTCTGAATAAGTTTTATCATTCTATTGAATTGTAAAGTGTAATGTTAGAGACCAGCGACAGCTAACAAATCAGCTAACACATTTTTCAGTGTTTAGGTAGTTTTTATTAATGTTTTAAATTATATATCTCGATGTCAATTGCATCACTGTGCAGGGCACTTTGCTTAATAATAATGTTTCTTACAGTTAATTATATTAATTACATATATGTGTAATGTCCTGGGGATGAAAATGGCACACATTTGAATGGCTCTTAAACAATCTTATATTGTCCAATTTTGGTGAGAATTATAACCTCAGTTACCTGTTCTTAGCTGACAGCAGTGGCACCTGGTGTGTTCTTCTGCTGCTGTAGCCCACCTGCTTCAATGTTGTTTGTGTTGTGCATTCAGAGATGCAGAGATGCTTTCCTGCATACCTCGGTTGTAACGAGTGGTTATTTGAGTTATTGTTGCCTTTCTATCAGCTCAAACCAGTCTAGCCGTTCTCCTCTGATCTCTGGCATCAACAGGGCATTTCCAAAATCCTGACAAGTGAACCCTGTAGCTGGGAAAGCTCTTTTAACATCCATAGGTGCTGTTACATGGTTCAGATTTGAAAAGACGAAAGATTACCATATTTTTCGGACCATAAGGCGCACTTTCTCAAAAATCGACAGTGCGCCTTAAAATGGGTGCGTCTAATGTATGAATTATTTCTGGTTGTGTTTTCTGACGTAGAACCGATTGTAGATGGTAAACGGTGCTCATAAATCTGTCAAAATGTTTTAGCACGACCTTGATAAGTTACGAAGCTTATGGCCACCGTAGTGCGCAGCATCACAGAGTAATACGATCTGTGTTTCAGCATTGGGGTATGTGCATTCATTCATTCATTTTCGAAGCGGATTTCAAACTCAACGCTATCAGTCACGCAGTACAACATGGACATAGAGCAGCTGCGAGAGAATTCAACATTAACGAATCAATGATATGGAAGTGGGGGAAGCAAGAAGACGCCCTGCGCCAGGTAAAGACCAAACTGAGCTTCTGACGGAACTTAAGAGTTTTGTTTCATTTTATGCGCCTTATAACTCGGTGCGCTTTATAGCCCGAAAAATACGGTAAGTCGTCATCTCTACAGAAAAATAAATGCTCTCTCATGTTCTGTGCAATGGTAGTGAGCATGCGTAGTAACCCAGAGATCCCAGAATAAAGTCTGCACTCTGAGTGCACAGTTACACAAACACATTTACTCTCTCCTTCTTCATGAGTAAAACACCTACATGAGTGTAAGAACATGAGTAAAACATGAGGCATTCCTTCCCTGCTGTGAGTTCACGGATGGACAACCTCAAATCAAAAACAAAATGTTGGGACTGTATTTAAAATGCAAATAATTATATATATGCAGTGTTCCTTACATTTACTTTGACTTTTATTTCATTTCAAACAGTATGAATCATACATGTTTCAGGTTTTTTTTTTTTGGTCAACTTCATTACATGTTTAAATAAACATCCATTCTTGTATCTCAGGCCTGCAACTCATTCCAAAAAAAGTTGGAATGTGCTAATGAGGTAAAAAAAAAAAAATAACGATGTGATTTCAAACAGGTGATGTCAACAGGTGATTATAATCATGATTTGGTACAAAAACAGTATCTATGGAAAGTTGAGTATTTGAGGAGTAAAGATGGGCAGAGGATCTCCAGTTTATCAACAAATGTGTAGGAACATTACTGAAATGTTTAAAAGCAATGCTCCTCAAAGAAAGACTGGAAGAGATTTACATATTTCAGTCCTAGCCTTTTCTGATTTGGGTTGTTCTGCATTGTCGTGTTGAAAAATGCACGGACATCCCTGGAAAAGTTGTCGTCTTGAAGGTAGCTTATGTTGCTCTAAAATCTCAGTGTACTTTTCTGCATTAATGCTGCATCTTAGAAGTGTAAATTACTTTTACCAAGGTCACTGACCCAACCCCATACCATGACAGAACTTGGATTTTGGACTTGTTGCTGATAACAGTCTGGATGGTCCTATTCGCCTTTGGTCCAAAGCACAAGCCGTCCATTTCTCCCAAAATAGATCTGGACTACTGATTGGTCTGAGCACAATACATGTTTCCACTGTGTGATGGTCCATCATAGATGCCTCAGAGCCCAGAGATGTCAAGGCCACTTGGTTAACAACGACATGATTAAAATAAGGCTTCTTTTTGGCACAGTAATGTTTTAAGTGCCCTTTGTGAATGTAACTCTGTATTGTTGTGCTTGATAAAGGTTGGCAAAGTCATCCCTTGCCCATGTGGTTCTATCAGCTATTGATTAATGATTGTTTTGATGCAGTGCCGTCTGAGGGATCAGAGATCACGCTTCTTCACAAGTGTAGGCTTGTGCCCTTGCCCTTTACGCACTGAAATTCCTCCAGATTTCTTAACTTGTTTAATGATATTATGCACTGTAGAGGGAGAAATATGTAAATCCCTTCCAGCCTTTCTTTGTGGAACATTTCAATCATTTTCTCACACATTTGTCGACATACCTTAGATCCTCTACCCATCTTTACTCCTCAAAGACTCAGACTTTCCTGGATGCTGCTTTTGTACAAAATAATGGTTATAATCACCTGTTGGCATCACCGGTTTGAAATCACATCATTACTAAGATTTTTTATTTTTTTTTGCCTAATTGGTTGCCCCCATACCAGCGTTTTTTGGAATGTGTAACTGTAACGCCGTGAGGCGGAGGGGATGCAGGAGACGAACGCAGGGATTCAAAATACAAAAGCTTTATTAACAAAATGGCTAACAAAAGAGAGACACAGCGAACGGAAAGACGCGTGGACCGAAAACAGGTGTGGAACATAAATCAAGCCGAGGCCGAGAATGGGTGTAAAACAAACACGAAAACAGGTGGGGAACATAAACCAAACGGTAACGCAAAACGGGTGGTAACTAAAGTAAACCCGGAAGTAAGTTAAACTAAACGATACCTGAATAAGACGCGGCACAACAGTCAGGGACAACCACGGATAAACCAGGGAGGCACGGACAGGAAGGCAAAGCCCGTAATACCGGCGGATAGGAGAGGTGCGAACGGCAGGATACGCGTAGGGACGCGACCGACATGGAGCACCAACGACAACATAAATATCCCGCGAGGTGGGGTCTCTCTCGCGGTTCTTGTCTTTATAGGACGTCTCACATCTGATCCCAATTACAGCGATCGTGGTGAGACCGTCTGATAGGGCGCTAGCGCGCGCTGCCTTGGCGCGTGACCAAGAGCCCCCCACCAAGGAGTCCGAGCCGGAGCTAGACTCCAAAAAGGGACCCCCAGGCGCATGTTTCACCTCAGGCGACGTTTGACAGCGGAGGCGACGTGGCGACGCTTGACAGCGGAGGCGACGTGGCGACGCTTGAAGCGGAGGCGACGTGGCGACGCTTGACAGCGGAGGCGACGTGCGACGCTTGACAGCGGAGACGACGAGGCGACACTTGACAGCAGAGACGACAAGGCGACGCTTGAGAGCAGGGTTTGACGAGGCAACGCTTGAAGAGCAGGGTCGACGAGGCGACGTTTTGAGAGTTGGAGGCGACAAGGCGACGCTTGACAGCGGAGGCAATGTGACTCCGCTTGACAGCGGAGACGACGAGGCGACACTTGACAGCAGAGAACGACGAGGCGACACTTGACAGCAGAGACGACGAGGCGACGCTTGACAGCAGAGACGACGAGGCGACGCTTGACAGCGGAGGCGACGACTGGAGGTTGCTGGAGAAGCGGAGTCGACGACGTGATGCGGCAGGGCGGAGTCGTGGAACGACGTGAGGCTGCAGAGCAGGGTCGTGGGATGACGTGGAGGCTGAGCAGCAGAGCAGGGGTCGTGGACGACGTGAGGCTGCAGAGCAGGATCGTGGACGACGTGTGCTTGGACAGCAGAGTCGTGGACCGACGTAAGTGGCTTGACAGCAGAGTCGTGGACGACGTGGTGCTTGACAGCAAAGTCGTGGACGACGTGGGTTTTGACAGGAGATTCCGTGGACGACGTGGTGCTTGACAGCAGAGGTCGGGACGACGTGGTGCTTGACAGGAGAGTCGTGGACGACGTGGTGCTTGACAGCAGAGTCGTGGACGACGTGGTGCTTGACAGCAGAGTCGTGGACGACGTGGTGCTTGACAGCAGATTCGTGGACGACGTGGTGCTTGACAGCGGAGTCGACGACGTGATGCTTGACAGTGCGGTCCGACGACGTGATGCTTGCTTGAACAGCGAGTCCACGACGTGATGCCTGACAGACAGAGGCGAGGCGGCGATGCTTTGACAGCAGAGGCGAGGCGGCGATGCTTGACAGCAAGAGGCGAGGCTGCGATGCTTGACAGCAGAGGCGAGGCGGCGATGCTTGTCAGCAGATGTTGTGGACGACGTGATGCCTTGACAGCAGAGTCGTGGACGACGTGATGCTTGACAGCGGACTCGACGACGTGATGCCTTGACAGCGGAGTCGACGACGTGAAATGCTTGACAGCGGAGTCGACGACGTGATGCTTGACAGCGGAGTCGACGACGTGGATGCCTGACAGCAGAGGCGAGGCGGCGATGCCTGACAGCAGAGGCGAGGCGGCGATGCTTGACAGCAGAGGCGAGGCTGCGATGCTATGACAGCAGAGGCGAGGCGGCGATGCTGTCAGCAGAGTCGTTGGACGACGTGGTGGCTGACAGCGGAGTCCGACGAAATGATGCTTGACAGCGGAGTCCCGTGGACGACGTGATGCCTGACAGCAAAGTCGTGGACGACGTGATGCTTGACAGCAGAGTCCGGTGGACGACGTGATGCTTGACAGCAGAGTCGGGGACGACGTGATGCTTGACAGCAGAGTCGTGGACGACGTGATGCTTGAACAGCATAGTCGTGGACGACGTGATTCTTGACAGCGGACTCGACGACGTGATGCGTGACAGCGGAGTCGACGACGTGATGCTTGACAGCGGAGTCGACGACGTGATGCTTGACAGCGGAGTCGACGACGTGATGCCTGACAGCAGAGGCGAGGCGGCGATGCTTGACAGCAGAGGCGAGGCGGCGATGCTTGACCAGCAGAGTCGTTGGCGAGGCGGCGATGCTTGACAGCAGAGTCGTGGAACGACGTGGTGCTTGACAGCAGAGTCCGTGGACGACGTGGTGCTTGACAGCATAGTCGTGGACGACGTGGTGCTTGACAGCCAGAGTCGTGGACGACGTGGTGCTTGACAGCAGAGTCGTGGACGACGTGGTGCTTGACAGCAGAGTCGTGGACGATGTGATTGCTTTGACAGCGGAGTCGACGACGGTGATGCTTGACAGCAGAGTCCGTGGACGAACGTGATGCTTGACAGCGGAGTCGACGACGTGATGCTTTGACAGCGGAGTCGACGACGTGATGCCTGACAGCATGAGGCGAGGCGTGATGCTTGACAGCAGAGGCGAGGCGGCGATGCTTGACAGCAGAGGCGAGGCTGCGATGCTTGATCCGGCAGAGGCGAGGCGGCGATGCTTGTTCAGCAGAGTCTTGGACGACGTGATGCTTTGACAGCAGAGTCGTGGACGACGTGATGCTTGACAGCGGAGTCGACGACGTGAAATGCCTGTACAGCAGAGGGAGGCGGCGATGCCTGACAGCAGAGGCGAGGCGGCGATGCCTGACAGCAGAGGCGAGGCGGCGATGGCTTGACAGCAGATGCGAGGCTGCGATGCTTGACAGCAGAGGCGAGGCGGCGATGCTTGTCAGCAGAGTCGTGGACGACGTTGGTGCTTGACAGCAGAGGTCCGTGGACGACGTGGTGCTTGACAGCAGAGTCGTGGACTACGTGGTGCTTGACAGCTAGAGTCCGTGGACGACGTGATGCTTGACAGCAGAGTCGTGGACGTGATGCCTGACAGCATAGGCAGGCGGCGATGCTTGACAGCAGAGTCGTAGACGACGTGATGCTTGACCAGCGGAGTCGACGACGTGATGGCCTGACAGCGGAGGCGAGGCGGCGATGCTTGACAGCAGAGGCGAGGCGGCGATGCCTTGACAGCAGAGGCGAGGCGGCGATGCCTTGACAGCAGAGGCGAGGCTGCGATGCTTTGACAGCAGAACGGCGAGGCGGCGATGCTTGACAGCAGAGGCGAGGGCGCGATGCTTGTCAGCAGAGTCGTGGACGACGTGGTGCTTGACAGCAGAGTCGTGGACGACGTGATGCTTGAACATCAGAGTCGTGGACGACGTGAATGCTTGACAGCGGAGTCGACGACGTGACGCTTGACAGCGGTATCGACGACGTGATGCCTGGACAGCAGAGGCGAGGCGGCGATGCTTGACAGCAGAGGCGAGGCGGCGATGTTTGACAGCAGAGTTTCGTGGACGACGTGGTGCTTGACAGCAGAGTCGTGGAGGATGTGATGCTTGACAGCGGAGTCGTGGGACGACGTGATGGCTGACAGCGGAGTCGACGGACGTTGATGCTTGACAGCGAGTCGTGGACGACGTGATGCGTTGACAGCAGAGTCGTGGACGACGTGATGCTTGACCGCATAGTCGATTCGTGGTACGACTTGAAAAAACGTGATGCTTGACAGCAGAGTCGTGGACGACGTGATGCTTGACAGCAGAGTCGTGGGACTACGTGATGCTTGACAGCGGACTCGACGACGTGAATGCTGACAGCGGAGTCGACGACGTGATTCTTGACAGCGAGTCGACGAACGTGATGCCTGACAGCAGAGGCGAGGCGTCCCCCCCCCCCCCCCCCCCCCCCCCGATGCTTGACAGCAGAAGGCGAGGCGGCGATGCTTGACAGCAGAGTCGTGGACGACGTGGTGCTTGAAAGCAGAGTCGTGGACGACGTGGTGCTTGACAGCACAGGTCGTGGGCCGACGTGGTGCTTGACAGCAGAGTCCCTGGACCGACGTGATGCTTGACAGCAGAGTCGTGGACGATGTGATGCTTGACAGCGGAGTCGACGACGTGATGCTTGACAGCAGAGTCGTGGACGACGTGATGCTGACCAGCGGAGTCGACGACGTGATGCTTGACAAGCGGAGTCGACGACGTGATGCTTGACAGCTGAGCTCGACGACGTGATGCCTGACAGCAGAGAGCGAGGCGGCGATGCTTGACAGCAGAGGCGAGGGCGGCGATGCTTGACACGCAGAGGCGAGGCTGCGATGCTTGACAGCAAGAGGCGAGGCGGCGATGCTTGCAGCAGAGTCGTGGACGACGTGATGCTTGACAGCGTAAGTGGACGACGTGATGCTTGACAGCGGGAGTCGACGACGTGATGCCTGACAGCATAGGCGAGTCGGCGATGCTTGACAGCAGAGGCGAGGGCTGCGATGCTTGACAGACAGAGGCGAGGCGGCGATGCTTGTCCCCAGGGGGGGCGGCCAGAGTCGTGGACGACGTGATGCTTGACCAGCGGAGTGGACGACGTGATGCTTGACAGCGGAGTCGACGACGTGATGCCTGACAGCAGAGGCGAGGCGGCGATGCTTGACAGCAGAGGCGAGGCGGCGATGCTTGACAGCAGAGGCGAGGCTGCGATGCTTGGACAGCAGAGGCGAGGCGGCGATGCTTGTCAGCAGAGTCGTGGACGACGTGGTGCTTGAACAGCAGAGTCCGTGGACGACGTGGTGCTTGACAGCAGAGTCGTGGACGACGTGGTGCTTGAACAGCAGAGTCGTGGACGACGTTATGCTTGACAGCAGAGTCGTGGACCTATGTGATGCTTGACAGCGGAGTCGACGACGTGATGCTTGACAGCAGAGTCGTGGCGACGTGATGCTTGACAGCGGAGTCGACGACGTGATGCCTGACAGCAGAGGCCAGGCGGCGATTCTTGACAGCAGAGGCGAGGCGGCGATGCCTTGACAGCAGAGGCGATGCTGCGATGCTTTGACAGCAGAGGCGAGGCGGCGATGCCTTGTCAGCAGAGTCGTGGACGACGTGGTGCTTGACAGCAGAGGCGAGCGGCGATGCTTGACAGCAGAAGCGAGGCGGCGATGGGGGGGTTTGACAGCAGAGGCGAGGCTGCGATGCTTGACAGCAGAGGCAGGCGGCGATGCTTGTCAGCAGAGTCGTGGACGACGTGGTGCTTGAACAGCAGAGTCGTGGGACGACGTGATGCTTGACAGCAGAGTCGTGGACGACGTGATGCTTGACAGCGTAGTCGACGACGTGATGCCTTGACAGCGGAGTCGACGACGTGATGCCTGACAGCAGAGGCGAGGCCGGCGATGCTTGACAGCAGAGTCAAGGACGACGTGATGCTTGACAAGCGGAGTCGACGACGTGATGCTTGACAGCGGAGTCGACGACGTGATGCCTGACAGCAAGAGTCGTGGACAAGGACGTGATGCTTGGACAGCAGAGTCGTGGACGACGTGATGCCTGACAGCAGAGTCGTGGACGACGTGATGCTTGACAGCAGAGTCCGTGGACGACGTGATGCTTGACAGCAAAGTTGTGGACGACGTGATGCTTGACAGCGGAGTCGACGACGTGATGCCTGACAAGCAGAGGCGAGGCGGCGATGCTTGGACAGCAGAGGCGAGGCGGCGATGTTTGACAGCAGAGGCGAGAGCGGTGATGCTTGACAGCAGAGGGCGAGGTGGCGATGCTTGACAGCAGAGGCGAGGTGGCGATGCTTGTCAGCAACGTCGTGGACGACGTGGTGCTTGACAGCAGAGTCGTGGACGACGTGGTGCTTGACAGCAGAGTCGTGGACGACGTGATGCTTGACAGCGGAGTCGTGGACGACGTGATGCTTGACAGCGGAGTCGACGACGGGATGCTTGAAACAGCAGAGTCGTGGACGACTTGGGGGGGGGGGGGGGGTGACAGCGGATCCGACGACGTGATTGCTTGACAGCAGAGTCGTGGACGACGTGATGCTTGACAGCAGATTCGTGGACGACGTTAATTCTTGGACAGCAGATTCCGTGACGACGTAATGCTTGTGACATCATAGTCGTGGACGACGTGATGCTTGACAGCAGAGTCGTGGACGACGTGATGCTTGACAGCGAGTCGACGACGTGACGCTTGACAGCGGAATCGACCGACGTGATGCCTGACAGCAGAGGCCGAGGCGGCGATGCTTGACAGCAGAGGCGAGGCTGGCGATGCTTGCGCAGCAGAGGCGAGGCGGCGATGCTTGACAGCAGAGGCGAGGCGGCGATGCTTGACAGCAGAGGCGAGGCGGCGATGCTTTGCAGGTCCAGAGTCGTGGACGAGTGGTGCTTGACAGCAGAGTCGTGGTCACGACGTGATGCTTGACAGCAGAGTCGTGGACGGACGTGATGCCTTGACAGCGGAAGTCGACGACGTGACGCTTGACAGCGGATCGACGACGTGGATGCTTGACAGCAGAGTCGTGGACGACGTGAATGCTTGAAGCAGAGTCGTGGACGACGTGATTGCCTTGACGCAGAGTCGTGACGAACGTGCTGCTTGACACGCAGAGTCGTGGACGACGTGATGCTTGGACAGCAGAGTCGTGGACGACGTGATGCTTGACAGCGGAGTCGACGACGTGATGCTTGACAGCGGAGTCGACGACGTGATGCTGACAGCGGAGTCGACGACGTGATGCCTGACAGCAGAGGCGAGGCGGCGATGCTTGACAGCAGAGGCGAGGCTGCGATGCTTGGACAGCAGAGGCGAGGCTGCGATGCTTGACAGCAGAGGCGAGGCGGCGATGCTTGTCAGCAGAGTCGTGGACGACGTGGTGCTTGACAGCAGAGTCGTGGATGACGTGGTGCTTGACAGCAGAGTCGTGGACGACGTGGTGCTTGACAGCAGAGTCCGTGGACGACGTGATGCTTGACAGCAGAGTCGTGGACGACGTGATGCTTGACAGCAGAGTCGTGGACGACGTGATTGCTTGCCAGCGGAGTCGACGACGTGATGCCTGACAGCCAGAGGCGAGGCCTGCGATGGCTTGACAGCAGAGGCGAGGCGGGCGATGCTTGACAGCAGAGGCGAGGCTGCGATGCTATGCTTGAACAGCAGAGGCGAAGGCGGCGATGCTTGTCAGCAGAGTCGTGGACGACGTGGTGCTTGACAGCAGAAGTCGTGGATGACGTGGTGCTTGAACAGCAGAGTCGTGGACGACGTGGTGCTTGACAGCCAGAGTCGTGGACGACGTGATGCTTGACAGCAGAGTCGTGGACGACGTGATGCTTGACAGCAGAGTCGTGGACGACGTGATGGCTTGACAGCGGAGTCGACGACGTGATGCCTGACAGCAGAGGCGAGGCGGCGATGCTTGACAGCAGAGGCGAGGCGGCGATGCTTGACAGCAGAGGCGAGGCGGCGATGCTTGACAGCAGAGGCGCGGCTGCGATGCTGACAGAGTCAGGGCAAGGCGGCGATGCTTGTCAGCAGAGTCGTGGACCGACGTGGTGCTTGACAGCAGATTCGTGGACAGACGTGATGCTTGACAGCAGGAGTCGTGGACGACGTTATGCTTGACACAGCGGAGTCGACGACGTGATGCTTGACAGCGGAGTCGACGACGTGATGCCTGACAGCAGAGGCGAGGCGGCGATGCTTGACAGCAGAGGCGAGGCGCGATGTTTGACAGCAGAGGCGAGCGGCGATGCTTGACCAGAGAGGCTAGGGCGGCGATGCTTGACAGCAGAGGCGAGGTGGCGATGCTTGAACAGCAGAGGCGAGGTGGCGATGCTTGTCAGCAACGTCGTGGACGACGTGGTGGCTTGACAGCAGAGTCGTGGACGAGGTGATGCTTGACAGCGGAGTCGACGACGAGGTGATGCTTGACATCGGAGTCACGACGTGATGCTTGACAGCGAGAGTCGTGGACGACGTGATGCTTGACAGCATAGTCGTGGACAAACGTGAATGCTTGACGCAGAGTCGTGGACGACGTGATGCTTGACAGCAGAGTCGTGGACGACGTGAATGCTTGACAGCAGAGTCGTGGGACGACGTGATGCTTGACAGCAGAGTCGTGGACGACTGATGCTTGACAGCGGAGTCGACGCCGTGATGCTGACAGCGGAGTCGACGACGTGATGCTTGACAGCGGAGTCGACGACGTGATGCTTGACAGCAGAGTAGTGGACGACGTGGGATGCTTGACAGTGGAGTTGATGACGTGATGCTTGACAGCGGAGTCGACGACGTGATGCTTGTGACAGCAGAGGCGAGTACTGGAGGTTGCTGGAGAGCGGAGTCCGTGTCTGGATGATGTGAGGCTGCGAGCCGAGTCGTGGACGGGAAGCCTCTCCCTGGAGAAGACAGTCACTGAGTCGGTTTTCCGTAGAGGAGACGTTCTCGGACGAATCTCTGTCGGGGATGCGGCCTTTAGAAAACCTCCTCTGTCGACTGGATTCAGCCACCGGGAGTGCAGACGCCCTGGGGGCAGCCACCGGAACTGCAGACGCCCTGGGGGCAACCACCGGAACTGCAGACGCCCTGGGGGCAACCACCGGAACTGCAGACGCCCTGGGGGCAACCACCGGAACTACTGACGACCTGGACATAGTCACTGGTACAGACGTCCGAGACGCGGGAGTGGGCACGACCGGGGGTGACGTGACTGTCCGTTTTGCCAAAGTGCATGGCGCAGGAGTCGGCGGCGCTAACTGTGCAACGGTGGAGAGTGACGAGCCTAACATGGGACTATCACGAACTAGGTCACTGGACGTTACGCGCGCGCGTTGACGCTTGACTAGAGCGGTCCGGCTGGTGGCAAGCTGGGAATCCAGCACATGACCCACCAAGGCTGACCAGACAGGGCGAACGGGTTCTAAACCCGTGGCTTCGGGACCCGTGCAACCCGTGGGGAGCCAAACCCAACGATCAGCTCCTCTAAGAGCTGCCCCACGGTTCCGGTCCGAAGCACCGGCCATAAATGGGTGGCTCAAATAAGGGCTTCACCAGTTAGGCGAAGAAAAACAAAAGACACCCCAGCATAATCGGTCTCCGGGGGATATAAACTGAAAAAACGCAAACAGTCTTCCACAAAAGCATGGCAACGAACTGGATCGCCATTGAAACGGCCGGGGAAAAAAGAAAAATCGGGGATACCTGCCGTCTCCATGTTGGCGGGTTATTCTGTAACGCTGTGAGGCGGAGGGGATGCAGGAGACGAACGCAGGGATACAAAATACAAAAGCTTTATTAACAAAATGGCTAACAAAAGAGAGATACAGCGAACGGAAAGAAGCAAGGACCGAAAACAGGTGTGGAACATAAATCAAGCCGAGGCCGAGAACGGGTGTAAAACAAACACGAAAACAGGTGGGGAACATAAACCAAACGGTAACGCAAAACGGGTGGTAACTAAAGTAAACCCAGAAGTAAGTTAAACTAAACGATACCTGAATAAGACGCGGCACAACAGTCAGGGACAACCACGGATAAACCAGGGAGGCACGGACAGGAGGCAAGCCCGTATACGGTGGATAGGAGAGGCGCGAACGGCAGGATACGCGTAGAGACGCGACCGACATGGAGCACCAACGACAACATAAATAACCCGCGAGGTGAGTCTCTCGCCGTCTTGTCTTTATAGGACGTCTCACAGCTGATCCCAATTACAGCAATCGTGGTGAGACGTCCTGATAGGCGCGCGCTGCCGTGGCGCGTGACAGTAACAGGCCTGAAATGTAGAAATGGATGTTTATTAACAAATGGAATGAAGTTGACCAGATAAATATATGACATATCTTGGATCATACTATCTGCAATTAAATAAAAGTCAAAGTCAATGTACGCAACACTGCATATAATTTTTATTTGATTTTCCATATTGTCCTAAATGTTTATGATTTGGGGCTGTAGATAAACTTGTGGATGCAGTGCATTCAGTATCTAATTAGCTCTAAGAGGAGTTGGAGGAGTTGCTTATTTTCTGTAGAGATAATTTCAAATGCAACATTTCAAACAGAACTCAACAAATATCACCAAACACACAACACAAAGTGTCTTATGTCCAACTTTGCTATATGTCTTGTGAGCTACCAGTAACATAGCTGACACTTAGCTAGAGCAACGTCAAGTTCTGCTGCTACCATCAGGAGCATAAAGTGGCATCAAACTGAGATTAATGTATTTGTATTACCTAGTTACAAAGTACACTATTACTTTTAATATTTGATAACTTCACTTCCAAAGATGGAGAAGTGAAGATTCATGCTGGAGAAGTATAAATCCACTATTCCATGGGAGAACAGAACTGAACATTTCTGCCTGGTTTTAGAACCCTGGACCTTTCATTGTTATGTCATGGATCTCCTATGTCACTTTCTTCATATTAAAAGAGAAGAATACATTCTACATCTCTGAGATAGACATGGAGTTTAGATACAACATGGGACTGTAACAGGGAGGCTGGTCAGGGTTGAAGGAAATCTGAATAGAGCAAAGTACAGAGATGTTCTTAATGAAAAACTGGTCCAGAGCACCGGTACCTCAGATTTAGCTGAAGGTTCACCTTCTAGTAAGACAATGACCCTAAGCACACAACCAAGACAACACAGTTGGCTTAGGGACAGCTCTGTGAATGTCCTTGAGTGCCTCAGCCAGACCCAAACTTAAAATTAATCAAACATCTCTGGAGAGCCCTGAAAATTGCTCTTTACCAACCTGACAGAGCTCGAGAAGATCTGCAGAGAAGAATGACAGAATATCCCCAAATCCAGGTGTGCCAAGTAGGCTGTAATCGCTGCCAAATTTGCTTCAACTAAGTACTGAGTAAAGGGTCTGAATACTTATGCCAATGAAATATTTTAATTTTTCCATTCCAATATATTTGCAAAAAATTACAAAATTCTGTTTTCACTTAGTAATTATGGGGTATTGAGTGCAGAATGATGGGGAAACTCTTGATTTTTCTTTATTTTTGCACAAGACTGCATAACAAAATATGAAAAAGTAAAGGGGTCTGAATACTTTCCAAATGCATTGTGTATTCCTAAGAAGCCACTACACACACACACACACACACACACACACACACACACTCCATAACTATTTCTAGTACAGTAAGATTTGGGGGAATTTGGTAAGGTTTCTATACAGAGAGAGCACTTTGCATTGGCATGTGCTCTTCAGTGCTCTGGGAGTGTTTATAGCACTGTGAGTTTAAGTCAAGTCAGATTTATTTATATAGCGCTTTTTACAATGGATCATTGTCTCAAAGCAACTTTACAAGTTTAGATTATCTCCTAATAACTACGTCCAATCCCAAATTGAGCAAGCCTAGGGCGACAGTGGCAAGGAAAAACTCCCTAGTTCTAGGAAGAAACCTTGGGAGGACCAAGACTCAAAAAAGGACCCAACCTCCTTGGGCGGCGTAGATGATAAATCTAAAAGCGAACTAAAGTCATGGAGTCAAAGTTCGAATAGAATGTGAAGTATGCACATCGACATTAAGTGGCCCGGGTATTATGATAAATCTAAGAGAGAAACTAAAGTCATGGAGTCATGGTCGAATAAAATGTGAATTATGCAC
>JAJAGP010006671.1:0-19389 GCA_025084515.1 Ancistrus triradiatus | reverse complement strand
GATTATCAATGGTCTTGTATGTTTTACAATTGCTCCCATAGTTGATTTATTCACACCAACCTGCTTGCCTATTGTAGATTCACTCTTCCCAGCCTGATGCAAGTCTACAATTTTCTTCCTGGTGTCCTTCCACAGCTCTTTGGTCTTGGCCATGGTTGAGTTTGGAGTCTGACTGTTTGAGGCTGTGGACAGGTGTCTTTAAAGAAATAACGAGGTCAAACAGGTGCCATTAATACAGGTAATGAGTGGAGGACAGAAGAGCTTTTTAAAGAAGAAGTTACAGGTCTGTGAGAGCAAGAAATCTTGCTTGTTTGTGGGTGACCAAATATTTATTTTTCACCATGATTTACAATTAAATTCTTTAAAAATCCTACAATGTGATTTCCTGGATTTGTTTTTCACATTTTGTCTCTCATAGTTGAAGTGTACCTATGATGAAAATTACAGACCTCTCTCATCCTTCTAAGTCGGAAAACTTGCACAATCAGTGGCTGACTAAATACTTTTTTGCCCCACTGTATAAAGAATGTTTCCCGGACTACCTTTTATTATCTAGGAAACATCCTCATACTATGTCCTGTTTTAACACAGCATTCTGTGGAAATCTTACTCAGTGCTCTGGTCACATCACTTATTGACTGTTGCAATGCGATCCTGGCAGGCATACACTACAAACTTATTAAGTGACTTCAGCTTATCCAGAATTCTGCAGCACGCATTATCACACGCACAAGGTCTGTTGAATGCGTTACACCCTTGCTGATTCAATTACACTGGCTCCAACAGATTAATTTCAAAAGTCTTATAATTAACATGTAAAGCCTTCCATAATCTCTCTTCAGCTTGACTTACAGATCTCCTTCAAAATGACAGTCCATCTCGGTCCTTGCAGTCTTCACTAGCAGTCATCAACGTCAGTACAACGGGTGCTAGGGTTCTTTTCCTGTGTTGCACCCAAACTTTGGAACGCTCTCCCTCCGCACATTCATATACTGGATACCATTGTGGAATTTAAAACAAGCTCATTTTAAGTGTATAAATTTATATGTGATTTTACTTTAACCTGCTGCCTTGCTTATTGAATGTTTTAACGATTAATGCTGAAGGCAACCTTGGGTGTCTTGAAAGGTGCAATCAAATAAAAATGTGAAAATGCAAGATGTGGTAAAATATGACTGTAGGTTTTTTTTCTTTTCTAGTTTTTCTAAAAGTTCAAGTCATCATTTTTTTATGTATAACGACTTGCTTTGAGACATTCAGTACTCTGTAGTAGCGAGACACTTCGGTTGTTGAGCCCTAGCAATAGCAGTGATTCAGCAGTGAATCAATTGTTGCTAATCTAACATTGTATCTTTTCCTATGTTAATGAACAACCAATTTTTTTAGAAATGCTTTTCTAGCCTTTTTCACCTTGTAGTCTTTATCATGCATATACACTTGTTCTTTTGAGGTTCTGTGAGTGTTTTGATTATGGAACTTTTACTGAAGTTTCCATCTCAGATGTTCAAATAGTTTGTAAACCTAGACTTTGAAAAGGTTAATGGTGTATTCAGTTTTGACAAAAACAATTACACTGGTTTGTCATTATTTTAAGTAGATAGTGTTGGTCTAAAAATATGACTTTGGCTACTTGTACACAGCAGGTGACATATGAACGTGGTCCAATTCTAATCTTTTTCGTCATATGTGACACAGATGTGTTATCTTTGGGAAAGTGTGAACTCAATAAAATAAACACACAGAATTGTACATTTTCAGGTCTGATTTGGGCCACTTTCATATGTTGTACTGAAATTCGATACATATCCGATACGCGGCAATGCAACTCAGTCTGAACAGCCACAGGAGGACATGGTTACTGTGTCAGAGGAAAATAAATAGCTTAACAGCGAATGTAAAGAAACCAAGAATGCAAGCCAAAGAAGTGGCTCTGCCCAAACAATGTGCCCTTTTTAACATAACCATTAAAGAAAAATGACTCCATCTGATTGTTTACCTCTGGATGAGCGGGTCACGTGAAGCATTGCTCTTTTGTACATGCACTTCAGTTTAGGAGCGTGAACTGTTTAGACAAATATCTGATAAAAATCACATTAAAAAGAGAGCATGAACAGCCTCTGATTTTTGGTGAGAAAATCAGATATGCGATTGCTAGCCTCTGATGAATATCAGACCACATTTTATGAGTATTTAATTTAGAAATGTGTAACAATCTGCACATATTTACCATCTTTGGCAAAACTGAGAATGGGATCTGTATGTAAGCAAGCTTTGAGGCATGTGTACCTAGTTGTGACCAACCAAGTGACAAAAACGAAAATCCAAAATAATACGCAAAATTATACTTTAGTAAAAGGGTGTAATGACATATAACTGTTTTATTGTTATTCTGATGTTGATCCTTTCCTGAGTTCTGCGCATGAGTTCATCACACTTGCTGTCTCTCAGCCTTTACTCTTGTTTTCACTCTATCTCTGTCCTTCCACCTTTTACCTTTTCACAATCAAATGACAAAAATCTGGACCCACCTACCATTCAGAACAGGGCATGGCCATTAGTGCTGAATGAATTTGTCAGCCTCTTCAATGCAAACACAAAATGGACACCTGACCGCTCCTTGTTTAAATATTGTCTAATCCATTAGGACCGGCTTTGGGAGCCAAGTTGGCCTGGAATGTCATTGTGTGTGTGGAGGGGTGGGGATGGGGGGGTCCGTTTGGTGCTATACAGGTTATCTAGAGCATGGACCACAAAGAGTGGGCCGAGAGAGAGCGAGAGAGAGAGAGAGAGAGAGAGAGAGCGAGCGCTAGCGAGACAGATCATGTTGCAGGTTGTTATCATAGGCATGTCTGCCAACAATGACTTTGTGATTGACAATCCCAGTAAGTTTGCTTATTTTAATAGGCAATATTTTAGTTTCTGTGTTTATTTTAACCCCAGTTTTCCTGGTCAGGGTCACAGGGGCTCCGGTGCTTATCCTCAAAGAACACAGCACACAGGCGAAAGTGTGCTCCGGATGGGACACCAGTTCATTGCAGGGCTGGGTAGAGGTCACAGTTGCAGCACCAGGGGCTGATCCACCCACTGGCTTTCTCCTCCCTCAGGCACACCCTTTTGTTCTGCATGAAACATTCGACATGGCCAGTAGGCACTTGAATCCAGGTCCCTGCAATGGTGGCTAGCACATTAAACCACTGCACCATACAAGCACCTCAGTATAGTTTATGAGTTTGTATATTGCTCTTAAGATTATGTTTAGTCATCTAGCACAATGGTTCCCAAACTGTTTTTTCCTCTGAGCTCCCTAAGAGTATCTAATAAAGGTTGCACCCCCTCCCAACCCACACAACACACACACACACACACACACACACACACACACCAAAATAATAAAGTAATCAAACATAATCTTATTAAATATATTTTACATTAAATATATTTTGACAAACTCGGAGCACTTCAGAGCAAACAAAGCCTCGCAAACCCCCTGTGGTGTTTGGCACCCCCTGACTATGGCTCGGGCCCAAGGTTGGGAACCATGGATCCAGCAGACGCCCTTATCCAGAGTGACTTATAACTGATACAAACTTACAATCCAAGAAATTGTGGGTTAACAGTGACAGCTTGGCAGAGATGTGATTTGAACCCTGGGGTTTCTGGTCCACAATTCAGGACTTGACCAGGCTGAGAATGATCCACCACCGATATTGTACCTTATCTGTGATGGTCCTGTGGTGGTCCTGACCATTAGAGAGTAAAGGGAACTAACAAAGTATGTAGGGAAATTAGAGTGTAGAGAAGACTTTTGGTCTGTAATGGTAGAGCTACAAAGGGCTTCTATATGGTAAGTGTAACTGATAAAATGAGCAATGAGTGTAGAAACAATGAAGCGTACCTAATAAAGTGATCGGTTAGTGTATATCTAGTGTTATAGTGCGCACACACACACACACACTATGCTGGTGGAAACTTCATTTACATAATGATTACTGTAGCTAATTAATGTACTGGACTATGGACTAGAAGGTCCAGGATTCAAATCACACATCTGCCAAGCTGCCACTGTTGGGTCATTGAGCAAGGTCCTTAACCCACAATTGCTTGGATTGAAAGAATGTGTCAGTTGGAAGTCACTCTGGATAAGGGCGTCTGCTAATTTGAACTAGAAAGATGTCACCACCATAGCAGAAATGTCAGATCTTTCTATCCCTGTGGGATAGAAACATGCACATGCACACACACGTTTGTGGGGACTTTCCATTGACATGATCATTACTGTAGCTAATTAATGCTACACCTACACATAACCTTAATCCCAACCTAATCCCAGTAACATAATGGATATCTGTTGACTCTTTTGGTTTTTCAGAAGAAAGCTGAAAAGGTAACTCTTAAAATACAGTTTTCCTTGTGGGGACCAGCAAAGGTAAAAAAAAAAGAAAAGACAAATCATTCTATTCTACTGCTACAGTCTGTCTAAGCAGCTTCCATTCCTGTATGCTTCATATTATGAACCTGTTAGGAGTGAGTTTGGCAGAAATAACAGAGAATACTAATTTGAAAGGTTTCCACACACTTTTCACCATATGGTGTTAAATAAGGAACAAAACTTTTCATGGAGCCAGAGAACAGTAGCAGTCTCAAACAATTGAACCCTCTGAAAACACTAGGGAAATGCATTTTAACTATTTTACAGACTGATATTTCACCATTATTTACACCATTACATAATTGTATATAGTGGTATATCACAATGTAATGAATACGCTTTCACAGATAAAGTCTGGGAATCTAGTTTGCAAATGATAGTAATTACAACAAACAAAAAAGTTCCCCATAATGGCTAATCACTATTTAGCACTATTAGAAATTAAGTCTTAATGCCACAGTTTACATTGACATTCTGCAGAACAGAGTGCTTTCAAATAAATAAAGCATGTTTAATAAAGCAATAGTTTGCTTTATTTGGTTTGGTGTGAAAGAACTTAACTGGTCTTCACAAAGCTCTTGCTCTATCCAGCACAATTGGGCTAAACTGGAATACTGACTGTGAGCCAGGCCTTATTGTCCATAATCACTAATGCTCTTGCAACTGAATAGATGCTAATCCCTGCAGGTATTGTCTGAAATCTACTGGCAAACCTTGGAAGGAGGCTGTTTTACAAGCAAATGACAAACAAATCCATATCCGTTACTGTTACAGTTACTGTTAGAATGCTTTATTAATAAAACACATTTATGAAGTGTTGAGGCATGTCATAATTTTTGTAGGAAAAATACAAAAAAGTATGTAAATGCATTGTGTTTATGTTGAGAAGTGCAGTATAGACACATATAAATGATTATTTTAAGTTTATATATCATACAATCAAACATCAAACAATGTCTGCACAATTATGCACAATATATATAAAACAAGTCAAAATGAGGCTCAGTATTGTGTGTGGCCTCAACGTGCCTGTATGACCTCCCTACAACGCCTGGGTATGCTCCTGATGAGGTGGCGGATGGTCTCCTGAGGGATCTCCTCCCAGACCTGGACTAAAGCATCTGCCAACTCCTGGACAGTCTGTGGTGCAACGTGACGTTGGTGGATGGAGCGAGACATGATGTCCCAGATGTGCTCAATCAGATTCAGGTCTGGGGAACGGGCGGGCCAGTCCATAGCTTCAATGCCTTCATCTTGCAGGAACAGCTGACACACTCCAGCCACATGAGGTCTAGACTATGAGGTCTGACAAGGGATCTGAGGATCTCATCTCGGTATCTAATGGCAGTCAGGCTACCTCTGGCGAGCACATGGCGGGCTGTGCGACCCTGCAAAGAAATGCCACCCCACACCATTACTGACCCACTGCCAAACCGGTAATGCTGAAGGATGTTGCAGGCAGCAGATCGCTCTCCACTTTAGAAATAAATTCTTTAAAAATCCTACAATGTGCTTTCCTGGAATTTTTTTCTCTTTTTGTCTCTCATAGTTGAAGTGTACCTATGATGAAAATTACAGACCTCTCTCATCTTTCTAAGTCGGAGAACTTGCACAATCAGTGGCTGACTAAATACTTTTTTGCCCCACTGTATAAAGAATGTTTCCAAGACCAAAAGAATCCAAATAATCAATAATAAGTGGCTGCAGGAAATTCAGGAAACGCTGAGAATGATTATTCTTACTACATGGCTCTTTATTAAATTTACTAACAGAGGGTCTTACAGTTCCAACATAAGTTTAATTTTATAATGTGTCTGTAGTTGGTTCTCTTACTAATGCCTGTTTTAAAATATGCAGTAGGGCCTATAGAAAAGCATCAGACCATGACCTAATCCTTATCTTACCTTCAAATTACACCCTAAAATAAAATATATTATATTTAACTTTCCCCAGCTCTATTTACATATTATAATCCTCAACATCAAAATTAAAACAACATTAAAATATTATATTACATTGTTAAAATGTAAATAGTAAAATACCTGGTATGGATAAATGATCAGTTCCTTGCTCAGGTACAACCAGTCACCTTTTTCTCTACCAAACACTAGGCTAACTGGCTAACCTGACATCAGTTTGCTTCAAAATTGTCTGAACTGTCTGTTCCTTGAGTCCACTAAGTCCACTAGGAGCAGCATGATACGCAAATAAATAAATAAATAAAAATACTATGGTTGGAAAGGGGCTTTCAGTAGGCTGTGAGATAAAGTTGCGGACAGGCACAAGTTATGAAAAGGATACCAAAAAATTCAGAGAATTAAAATTTCCCTTGTAGTACCAGAGCGTTATTTAATACCGGAAAGTGTATTGCACCACCTGCACCTAACTAGATAACTGGGCCAGGGGGATACACAAGCTTTACACAAAACTGGTATGTATGGCAGGGTGGCAAGACAGAAGTCTCTTCTGAAAAAGTGCCCATTAAGTCTGGCTGGAGCATCTGATGTTATGTAGCAAAACATTTTATGGTCATATTAGCCCAAGCCCAAATTATCCAAGCATTATGTTTGGCAAAAAGCAAAATCAGCATATCACACAAAAACATACAACACTACTGTGAAGAATGGCGGTCCCCAATAGGATGTTTTAAAACAGAAACTGTGACTTTCTCTTTTTAAAAAAACCCAAAAAAGCCAAAAGGGTTTGCTTTAGGTTACTGAGATCAAGTTTAGGTGTAGGTATAATTAACTATATAACATTATGTCACTGGAAAATCCCCACAATAATAGAAGGACAAACTTCTGAATGTGTGGTTTCTGGACCACCTGCCATGGAGATGAGTGTGTACATTGCCATCATGCTGGAAGGCTGCCAAAAATGAAGAAATCTCTTCCTCTGACAAATCTTTCCATTTCATATTGCCTCATATTGTATTCATATCCTATACTCATATCCTATTACTCATCATCTTATGGTCTGTCTCTCATGTCTAATTAACCTATTCAGAATGCTCCTTGGTCAAAATATTCTATGACAGATTACATTATAATCCCAAAAGAAAATCTGGAACAGCTAACGGTTCTTACCAACACTATATTAATATACAACCCCAAATCAGAAAAAGTGGGATGGTATGGAAAATGCAAATGTAAAAATATCACAGGGTTTCTTAGATTTACTTAGACTTTTATTTCATTGCAGTATAAGCTTAAGATATTTCATGTTTTTTCTGGTCAACTTCATTTCATTTGATAATAAACATCCATCCCTGCATTTCAGGCCTGCAATTTATGGCTAGTAATGAGATAGTGATGTGATTTCAAACAAGTGATGTTAATGGGTGAGTGTAATCCTGATTTGGTTCAAAAGCAGCATCTACGAATGGCCGAGTCTTTGATGAGCAGAAATAGTCAGAGGATCTCCAGTTTGTCAACAAATGTGTGGGATATGTTTAAAAGCAATGTTCCTTAAATAGATATTGTAAGGCATTTACCTATTTCTAAGTCTACAGTGCATAACATTACCAAACAACTCAAGGAATCTGGAGGAATTTCAATCCATAAAGGGCAATGGCACAAGCCTAAACTGAAGATCCATGATCTCTGATCCCTCAGATGGCACTGCATCAAGAACCATCATTCATCATTAGCTGACAGAACCACATGAACGAGGGATTACTTTATCAAACCTTTATCAAGCACTATAATACAGAATTACATTAACAAATGCCACTTCAAACTTTACTGTGCTAAAAAGAAGCCTCATGTTAACCCTGTTCAGAAGCGGCGTCGACTTCTCTGGGCCCAGAAGCATCTGGGATGGACCATAACACAGTGGAAATGTATATTGTGGTCAGATAAATCAGACTATTATGAAGCAACAAGTCTAAATACCAGGCTCTGTCATGGTATGGGGTTATGTCAGTGCCCTAGACAAAGCATGACATAATTATTTAGCTTTTTACCTCATTAAATTGCCCCATCCCAACTTTCTTTTGGAATGTGGTGCAGGCCTGAAATGCAAGAATTGACATTCATTAATAAATGAAATGAAGTAGATCATTATTGGATTCATACTCTTTGCAAAGAAATTAAATTCAAAGTAAATGTGAGGTACACTGACTTTTCTTTTTATTTGCATTTTCCATGCGATGGCTTCATCAGAAATAGTTTATGATAAAGTACATGCACTGAGATTATTTCATTTGCAACATTTAAATGAACTAATTTTAATGATTTAATGTATTTACTGTATGTTGGTGCTTTTGTAAGATTATGGCAGTGTAATGTTCTCACTCGTCTCTAAATGGAGACCCATGACAAGTTAACATGTAGATTATTCAACTGACTAGCTTCATCATAAAACTTTATTTAATTAAGTTGCAAGTGCCACGGTGTAGTCTTGCATAAGACGACTTCCCTCTGTACATAGTTTTCATTTCTGAAAATGTGCCTTACAGTAGTGTGTGTGTGTGTGTGTTTGTGTGCGTGCGGCCGCCTGAACACATGAGTATTGTTCATCTCTGAGAGGCTCTAACAGCTGACCAGGCTCTCGTAATGCAGTGTGTAAGTGTAGAGGTATTACATTACCCTGCATTTTGGGATGGGATGTGCTGACAGGGTCAGATAAACATGTTAAACCCTGCATGCACGTGTCTGCCAGGAAGTAGCAAATGCAGTAATAATGAAAGTACAACATGTTGAGGAATTGTGGAAAAAATGTCAGGATTGTCCTGTGATGGTGATCTAATCATCTCCTCAGGCTTGGGAGCAATAATGAGCTCCAGTAGATGGGGCGTGAGCTTTTCTAGATGAGTGAAATTCTAAGTTGTTTATCTAAATTCCATTTGCAGGTGTGACTACGTTATCTTCTATTTAAGGGTCAGTGGTTTTATCTACACAACCATGCATGGCTACTTAATCAAATACAAGCCACACTTTCTCCTCTCCTGTCCTCTGCTAACCCACATACAGAGGTTAATAGACAATGCAAAACTTTCGAGATAGTGCATGATAATCTTAATAGAGTGGGAATAACATGAATGTCCACATGAGCCTTGACATTTTAGCTCTATTGGTGGATACAGTGTTGACACACCCCAGTATGGCCCCTCAAGGTAAAAATGTAACATGTTTTCTGTCACAGCACATGAGCTGTGAGCTAATGGAGCTAACAAAGAAAAACAAAAAAAAGCCAATGTCAGTCAAATGTATCTATATAGTGGTTTTTACAATAAAGCATTATCTCAAAGTAGCTTACAAACATCTTGGCCCAGATCCCCAAATAGGCAATGTAGGCCAACAATGGAAAAATGGCAACAATGGATTTGAAACAAACCTTGGGAGGACCAAGGCTCAAAGACCCAACCTGCTTAGGTAGCCTAGATGATATATGTAAGTATTTATTTTAATTAAATTATAAAATTCTATAATGATAAATAGAGTGAATACACAGAAGCTAAATGGAATAGATGAAATAGAGAATGTAATAAAATAAAGAATATAGTGAACTAGAAAAAAATGATAAAGAATACTGTAGTACCTGGGTTCTCATCGTTAATTCATTCCTGAAGGCTTGTCGAGAACCAAAAAATCCATAAGGAATAATGTAAATTGAATGAATCCATTCCAGACTCCCAGAACATCTACACTGTTGTAGATTGTACAGGTGCTCCCTGATTTGCGATAGAAATATTTTCCGGCAAATCCATGATAAGTTAAATGTATCATGAACGGATGAGTTTAATAAGTGTTTTTGGTAAAGCAGGATATAGTGTATAATAGCAAAGCCTATGATAAGTAATGTTTAAAACACATACATTAACCTACAGTTGGCCAAAATCATTAACACAAAGCTTCTTTTATAGGAAAGTGATGAAAAATTCCATGTAATGTACCAAGTAATGGATTGAAAGTGAAAAGCAATAGCAAAACACTTACTCTATTGGTGAACTCAGGGTGCTAGCGCAGCTGCTAATGCTAACTGCAGCCTGTGTTTTGAAGCATTTACAGGCTTCCTTTCCTTTTGGTTGGCTTGTACAGCTAACCTTTTTAGGATGCATGGAGACGTATTTGCACTAAGAATACAGTACTGTACTGTAGATGTAAAAATAAAGAAAAACATAATAAACAGTGGCCATCTACACTAAGCAAGGGATATTGTGAACCTGAATCATTGACTCACTGTGTACTGAATCGTGAATCGAGTTTCGGCTGAAATGAGTCGCGTGGTTCGACTCATACAAATTTAAGGAAGCGCACTGAGTACCAAGCAAACAACATCTTTCGTAGTCAAAATGCGTCGAGAATCGAAATCCGACAAGTTCCGAGGTGGTCGAGAACCAAGGTACTACTGTATAAGTGAGTTTCTTTGTATTATTTAGTTCAGTATAAACGCCGTTACTCATGTCAGATTTCATGTCAAAATCAGAAATCAGACAATAAATTTTCAGTTTAATCAGGAAGCTTGTTTAGGCTTCTCGATTAGCAATAAATTATATTTAGAACAGTGAAGAATAAGGAAGCTGTACAGTGTACATATGGAAAACCTTTTACTACATGATACAAACATCATGAAGAAATAGATTTGCAATATGAAACGCTGGACAGTGGCTAGCCAAAAATAAGGCAATAGCACCACAAAAATCCTGCAATTGTGTAGTAAAAGCTATTTTGTTTTTCTGTACTAAAATATACCCACACAACCCTTTGAGAACATATACTAATACAGAATATTACTTCCCTTTGCTGTTAAAAGAGCATCAGTTCTTCATTATCATGGTGAAAGTATATTCACTGGAGAAAAAAAATGAGTCACCTGTGACTGAAATGTACCTAATAGTGTGTAATATCTCCACAAATTTTGACAAGACGTTCCTGTAGACTGAGATTTTTGCCACTGCTGTTGTGACCATATGCTTCAATACACCTGCAATGTCAGCTACTTCCTTCACACTATGACCTTTGGCACGCCCAAATGCAATGACTTCTTTTTGCCAATCATTAACATCTGCTTTGCGACCAATTTTCCACACACTGAACAAAATATTCACTGCACTGTACCACCTCTTCTCAGTCTATAAATCCTGTCACACACCCCGCAGGTATTTTTAGCCCAATCATACTTGTGCAATGCCATCTGCAGGATCCTGAAGTTACTACCACCTTAAATACGAAAGTTGACAATTTTTTGTCCGGGGTGTATATTTACTGAAAGATGGATAAATTGTGGCCACGAAAGGATGCACACAGTCAACAACAATACTCAAATAGGCTAAGGCATTCAAACGATGATTGATTGGTATTAATTGGCCCACAGAGTGCCAAGAAGCCCACTCTTCATTACACCACCTCCACCAGTCTGGACTGTTGACACAAATTCTGAGTAGAACCGAGATTCATCAGCCCAGAATTTGACATAGGTTCTGACATGGTGTTCTGCTGTTGTAGCCTATCTGCATCAAGGATGATCGTGTTGTGCATTCTGCGATGCTTCTGTGCCCACCACAATTGTTCAGACTGGCTATCTTATCATAGCCTCTCTGTCTTCTCAGTCTGGCCATTATCCATTGACTTCTCTTATCAACAAGGCGTTTCTGTCTCAAGAACTGTCACTGGATGTTTATCTTTATTGCACCATTCTGAGTAAACTCTAAAGTATGTTGAAAAGAAGAAGATTGGCAGTACCAGAAATACTCAAGCCAGTCTGTCTGGCACCAACAGTCATGCCACAAGCAAAATCACTGACATCATGTTTGTTCTTCATTTGGATAGTCAGTACGAACATTACCTGAAGCTGCAAGTTCATATCTGGATGATTGTTATGCATTGCACTGCTGCAGCATGAAAGATTTATTAGATAATTGCATGAATGGGTAGGTGTACAGGTGAGCCTCATAAAGTGCTCAGTGAGTGTATATCATAAATGATGGAAAAAAAACAGTGTGTGACTGGGTCAATGGCAGCTGTTTGGCAATTTGTGTACAAATGATAGGAATTCGACACCATTGTTACCCTTCCAGGAGTGGTTGACAAACACATCCCCCTCCAAGAACAAGGTGTGTGATAGTCTGTTAGGCCACAAAGAAACCCAGGGTAATCTGGGAACGCAGGGTAATTTAGGAATCTGAAGGCCTCTCTCACATTGACTAATATTAATGTTAATGTTAATGAGTCTACCATCAGGAGAACACTAAACGACAGTAGTGTGCATGGCCTGATAACGACAAAGCCACCACTCTCCCAAAAGAACACTGCTGTCCATCTGAAGATTGCTAAAGATCACATGGACAAGCCAGAAGGTTACTGGAAAAAACGGACGAGACAAAAATGCCTTGAATGAGAAGTGTTATATCTGGAGAAAAACACTGCATTTCAGCATAAGAACCATCGGCATGTCTAGCCCCTTTTTAGTGGTGCTCAAGTTAATGTTAAAACCATAGAAAGCATATTGTTTAAACATATATATTTCAACATTGAAAATACAGCAGTCCCCTATATATATATATATATATATATATACAAACAGTATGAAACAAAGTTATTGGCTTTGTTTTCTCACATTTGCTGTCTTTCTTTTTTGTTGCCACAGTGTTCCCCTACCTAAAAAGTCAAATGTTCTTACTTCACAGTTGTGGGAATGGTAAGTCCAAAAGTACGTAAAAATTTACTAGAGGGGCGTGGTCTCATTGGATTCAATGATCAGGGTACACCTAAAGCCCTGTTCATAGAATCAGCTCTGATAAGAACCTTTGAACCCACCTATCAAACAAGGTGGTGGTAGAATCAAGGTTTATACCCATTTTGCTGCATCTGGCCAGGATGGCTTGAAATTATTGATGGAACAATGGACTCTTAAATATACCAACAAATTCTAAAAGAAAATGTCAGGACATCTGTCCAAACTGAATCTCAAGAGACTATGGGTCAGCAAGACAGAACTACAAGCACACATGTTGATCTACCATACAATGGTTAAAAATGTACTTTATTCTTCTTTAATGTCCAAGACAAAATACTGACCTTAATACAGTAGAAATGTCGTGGAAGGACCTGAAGCAAGCTGCTTATATTCACATTCCAGAACTAAAGTTGTTCACAAAGGAATTGGGCTAAAATTACTCAGAGCAAATGTGCAGGACTGAACAACAGTTACCAAAAATGTTTAGTTGCAGTTATTGTACAAGGAAGCCACCAGATATTGAAAGCAAAGATTCACATACTTTACTTACTTACATCACTGTATGGTCATGAGCCTAGGCATTTGACTGAAAGAATACAGGCTTCTTCAGCTTTTTAAAGAAATGATAGTGGTGAAAATGTATACAGCCTATTGACTATTGCATATCATTGCAATATCTATTGCATATCATTGTGTTACATTAGTTTAAGATATAAACTAATATAAGTTTATAACATATAATATAACTGAAGATAATTCTACAACAAGTGAGAATTCTAACAAGATACAGACAAGGACTTCTCTTCTTTATAAGCACATATTTCTGAAGAACTGAACTGGTCAAACCTGAAAACTGAACTGATCCAATTAACGGAAGCCAACTATATATACCCCTGTTGAAATGACATGTTTTGTGATTATGTAAACACAAAGATTTTTACCCAACCTGCATGAAAGTAAATTAGTTTTAAGACTTATTGCAATTAATTATAATAATGTGGCATGTGCAAAAGCTCCAGATGTTGTGTTTAAAAATCTCTTGTCTTCAATATACCTCAGTACAAAATAATAACTGTAATGTAACTATAGGAAAATGAATGTCATATAATGGAAATAATGTAGGTCTGTCCTTGATATAGTCCATGCATGCAATGTCACCCTGTCACGCAGTTTTGGTCCGTCGTGATCTGGGAACATCCGATAAAATGTTCATCTCCACACACTGCATGCCATGGGAATTAACACATACATACAAGCACACATGCACACACACGCACGCACACACACACATAGCTGTCACTCAACACTGTATAAATGTACGTGTGAATGTGGTGTATATGCATGCACAGCTTAAGTAAATACACACTTCATGTTCTGTCTCACTGGCTGACTGAATGGAAAGACATTCAGTATTACACTTGAGCTTCATTGTGAGCTTTGTTTGTGTGTTTCCTAGTTAGGACCATGGTGGCTTAACAGTTAAGGACATAGGTTATGGTACTGGACTCTGGACCAGCAGGTTCAGGATTCAAATCCCATCTCTACCAAGCTCCCACTGTTGGGTTCTTGCATGGACTGTAAGACTGTATCAGTTTTACTTTGCTCTGGATAAGAGCGTCTGCTAAATGATTAAATGTCATACACACAGAAGACACTCAACACTTTCAGTAGCCAAAACTTTCCCAAATGTAACCATGTTAATACATTTACATTTACAGCATTTAGCAGACGCCCTTATCCAGAGCGACTTACAATTGGTACAGTCTTACAATCCAAGCAATTGTCAGTTAAGGGTCTTGCTCAAGGACCCAACAGTTGTAGCTTGGCAGAGGTGGGATTTGAACCCTGGACCTTCTTTTCCAGAGTCCAGTACCTTAACCGCTAGGCTACCACAGTCCCTACAAAATAATATTTTTATTTCTTTTAAATTTAATTTATTTATTACATTATTTCCCATAAGGAATAATGTAACTTAAATAAATCCGTTCCAGACCTCCAGAAAATCCACACTGTATAAGGCATTATATGCATTAATGGAGTTGTATCATACAGGTGCTTCCTGATTTGTGCATTTTGTGTTTCCTACACAAAAAGCAGGTTTTCAATAAAGGTGTTTATTATTAAGGGAGAAAAAAATCCAAACCTACATGGCCCTGTGTGAAAAAGTGATTGCCCCCCTTGTTGAAACATAACTTAACTATGGTTTATCACACCTGAGTTCACTGTCTCTAGCCACACCCAGGCCTGATTATTGCCACACCTGTTTTCAATCAGAACATCACTTAAATAGGACCTGCCTGACAAAGTGAAGTACACCAAAAGATCCTTAAAAGATACACATCATGCCGAGAGCCAAAGAAATTCAGGAACAATTGAGAAAGAAAGTATTTGAGATCTATCAGTCTGGAAAGGGTTATAAAGCCATTTCTAAAGCATTGGGACTCCAGCAAACCACAGTGAGAGCCATTATCCACAAATGACAAAGACATGGAACAGTGGTGAACCTTCCCAGGAGTGGCTGGCCAACCAAAATTACCCCAAGAGCTCAGCGACGCGACGACTCATCCAAGAGGACACAAAAGACCCCACAACAACATCCAAAGGACTGCAGGCCTCACTTGCCTCAGTTAAGGTCAGTGTTCATGCCTCTACCATAAGAAAGAGACTGAGAAAAAATGGTGTTCCAAAACGAAAACCACTGCTGAGCAAAAAAAACATTAAAGCTCGTCTCAAGTTTTCCAGAACACATCTTGATGATCCCCAAGACACTTGCAAAAATATTCTGTGAACTGACGAGACAAAAGTTGAACTCTTTGGAAGGTGTGTCCCCCATTACATCTGGTGTAAAAGTAACACAGCATTTCAGAAAAAGAACAGAATAGCAACAGTAAAATATGGTGGTGGTAGTGTGATGGTCTTTAGCTGTTTTGCTGCTTCAGAACCTGGAAGACTTGCTGTGATAAATGGAACTATGAATTCTGCTGTCTACCAAAAAATCCTGAAGGAGAATGTCAGACTATCTGTTTGTAACCTCAAGCTGAAACAAACTTGGGTTCTGCAGCAGGACAATGATCCAAAACACACCAACAAGTCCACCCCTGAATAGCTGAAGAAAAATAAAAATGAAGACTTTGGAGTGGCCTAGTCAAAGTCCTGACCTGAATCCTATTGAGATGCTGTGGCATGACCTTAAAAAGGACATTCATGCTCAAAAACCCTCCAACGTGGCTGAATTACAACAATTCTGCAAAGATGAGTGGCCAAAATTCCTTCACAACACTGCAAAAGACTTAAGTTATCACAAACGCTTGGTTGCAGTTGTTGCTGCTAAGAGTGGCCCAATCAGTTATTAGGTTTAGGGGGCAATCACCTTTTCACACAAGGCCATGTAGGTTTGGCTTTTTTTTCTCCCTTAATAATAAACACCTTCATTTAAAAACTGCATTCAAAAACTACATTCCCTCTACAGGGCATAATATCATTAAACGGTTTAAAGTAATTTGGAGGAATTTCAGTGCCTAAAGGGCAAGGGCGCAAGCCTAACCTGGGCACCCGTGATCTCTGATCCCTCAGATGGCACTGCATCAAGAACCGTCATTCATCAATAGCTGATAGAACCAAGTTGGCATGGAATTACTTTGGCAAGTCTTTGTCAAGCACTACAATACGGAGTTACATTCACAAATGCTACTTAAAACTGTACTGTGCAAAAAAGAAGCTTTATATTAACCATGATCAGAAGCAGTGTCGACTTCTCTGGTCTCCACAATGAGACACCTAGGATGGACCATCACACAGTGGAAATGTGAATTGTGGTCAGAAACAGTATTCCAGATCTTTTTGGACGCTGTGTGGTACAGACCAAATACAAAAGGACCATCTAGACTATTATCAACAACAAGTCCAAAAGCCAGGCTCTGTCATGGTATGGGGTTGGGTCAGTGCCCTTGGCAAAGGTCATTTACACGTCTGTGATGGCAGCATTAATGCAGAAAAGTACACTGGAGATTTTAGAGCAACATAAGCTGCCTTCAAGACTTTTCCAGGGACATCCATGCATTTTTTCAACAAGACAATGCAAAACCACATGCTGCACACATTACAAAGGCATGGCTGTGGAAGAATGGGGTACGGGTACTGGACTGACCTGCCTGCAGTCATGACCTGTCTCCAATAGAGAATGTGTGGAGACTTTGAAACGAAAAGTCCGACAACGACCCTGTACTGTTGGACATCTTAAGACGTGTTTGCAGGAAGAATGGGACAAAATTACACCCAAAGGAAATTACTCGATATCCTCTGTGACAAAACATCTTTTAAGTGTTGTGAAAAGGAATGGCAACATTATAAAGTGATAAATGCTTTCCCCTCCCAACTTTTTTTGTGGTGTGTTGCCGGCCTGAAATGCAGGAATGGATGTTTATTAACAAATGAAATGAAGTTGAAATTAAATGAGTTCATACTGTCTGCAGTGAAATAAAAGTCAAAGTAAATGTAAGAAACACTTCTGTTTTTTGCATATCCCAACTTTCTCTGATCTGGGGTTGTAAGCTATTACTCTAATTATGCACATAGTTCACTTGAAATCTGTTTGTGAACAAACTTAACCTCAATTACATGCATTCAGCCTGTAGAAGTACACCACTATTTACTATTCATAGTACATGGTTTGGCATGCAATTGTGGTTTGGATTTTTTTATAGACATTCCTATGGTTTATGGTGACAGCCCATGAGTTAAATACATTTTTAGGAGTGTGCTGTAAAATGTACTTGAAAACATATATTGGGTTTCTGACTATGTTTGTGTTACTTTATTTAATTATTTAACTTTGAATATTTTTTTTTTTTGTAAAATAAAAATGTATGGCTGATATATTTGCAGACTAAGAACATAATGTTTTATTGTGTTGAATGTTATTACATGGACCATTTGCACTATAAGTACACTGTACCTCTTTCATTTCCAATAGTTTTTTATTTTTTTCATGGTACCTTTGCAACACTGTAAATCACTGACTTTATTGGTAGAATCTATCTAGTACACACATTTGTCAGGTAAACCTACAATATAAAACAGATGCAATTTGTAAGCATACTGGCTGGAGCCTAAATGAGACTGTACACAATTTTTCAGCCCAATTATTCCACCTCTCCACACTTTTACATGTATTTAGAACACTGCACAGTGCAGTACTGTATATTCATGTTAGCTGATGCTAGGTGTTACGATGCACAGTGTGCAGTGACTTTATAGTAAACCTTAGACACACTGTGCGCATGCGTTTGTCTTTCAGGTCAATATATATCATGAAAAGGCAGCGTGGTGTTATTTCAGTGTCATGTATCTGAACCTTTAGCCTTTACAGGCCTGCAGTGTATGCTACAAGAGCTTCCTGCAAAATCCAAAATCCAACGGCTTCCTGTGAAGGCTGCCTGTGAAACAGCTCTGTTTAAACACACACTGGGAAATAATTTCATTTAAAAACACAAACACTCCTGAAAGCCACATCCTCATGAGGAGAGAAGTTAGGGGAGTCAGGAAGGGACACTGTTATGAAGATAAACAGAAGCCTCTGGTTCTAATTGCTAAAACATTCCTGCACTCTGATAGCTTTTACAGACAAGGTAGGAGTGATTTAGTTCGTGTTGTTTCTTATTTCATCTACTCACAAATGTTATGAAAAGGTCCATCAACTGTTTTTCAGGAATAAAGCTGGAATTAAAGGTAAAATGTCCACCTGTAACAACACAAGGCTTTAACTTGATTCACAAAAGGAATGAAAAATGCAAATAATATTGAATAAAACAGAAAATAATATATATGTAATAATATATAACAATGTGTTTATAGCTATTCATTTAGTAGTGATTCATAGTGTAATTCATTCAGTAGCTATTCATAGTGTAATTCATTTCACACCGTGGGATAAATTAGGTAATGTAATCATGTTCCAGATATTTACTGTAGATCATGAACTACTGGCAAAAATATTTTGCCTTATGCCAGCTGTTAAGTAGGATTATTTCTTGATGAATCCAAGTTGGTGTGTGTGTGCATGTTGGTTCAAAACATGTACAATTCACATTTAACAAAGTTGTAAATTAACTACAACATTTAGTGGTTTTCACTATTTGTATCATGCTATCATATGTCAAATATCTATATAATTTATAATACAAAAATCTATATTGTAAATCCAGTATCTGTATACTGTGTGTGTGTACGTCAGAGACAGAGACAGAGAGAGAGAGAGAGAGAGAGAGAGAGAGAGAGAGAGA